>APFE030391420.1:2650-16157 GCA_000404065.3 Pinus taeda | reverse complement strand
AAAAAATAACATATTTTATTGGTTTATGGGCTAACATTAAGCATGGGTGATCATCAAACACTGTGAAAAACATGTTTCCCTATGGCTTTGATATTTGACATGTGTAAATACCATGTCTACGGTGACCAAGATATTGCTAGAGTTCTCATGACCTCCCATTCAAGCAACCTCATCCACTTCGAGAGAGATCACGTCCCAGTTGGATCTGGATGTTATCCACCACTTTATTAGTGATATCTCTAGGAGAAAAGTTTTCTCCATGATGAGCCTCAGCCAGCAGCCAATAACCCCTTGATGGCTCCTACTAGCTCATTGTGCCATTTCTTGTCATTTAATAATTGAGTATAGGGTTTACTTATCATGGACACTTCTGGGTATGGATTGATGGGGGGATTTCGCGGAAAGAGTGGGCTTAGTTTGTATTCTTTTCTCCTTGATCTATTTTGGTTGTTACCCTATAAACTTAGTCCCGTGGGACATCCTTTATTCACCATTTTTTATAGGGTGGTACTACTTGGGAAACCCCGACTTTAGGTGTGTGGTCCCACTCCTTTACCCACATATATTACTCCATTCCCACTCATTATACCCCTATTCATCATTTCTCCCACCTGGGTCCACATAGGGCTAGCCTCCCTATCCCCTTGCCCCCACCTTGCGGCAGGCCTAGAATGATGCCCTGGAGGTTGAAGCAAATAATATATCTATATATATATGTGTGTGTGTGTGTGTGTGTGTGTGTATAAATTTGCCACATTTAATAGGAAATTGTACCACAAAATGCAAAAGATGGTCGAGAAGAAAATAATTAACACTTGGGAAAAATCCAATGCACGAGCTCTACCCAAATCCATTCCCATCATCCTAGTTCCGTAGGCCCTAAATGATCCTCCTTTATCATTCAGGAACTCATGATTGTCCCAACCACTAGAGGGACAATCATACAATACATCCATGTCCAACCACTAGTTCCAATAGTGGAACGTTACAGTCACAACCGCCCGATCCTCCAAAGAGATATACTAGCTCTGCATAATTCAGAAGCCAAGGTTCATTACAATACTGTCCAAGCTCTCTCTAAGATACTCCTATCGGAAGCTTGTCTCACCAAAAGCCTCTACAATGAGTTATGAGGTTCTATTTATAACAAAGGGTGGGGTGACCCTTAACATTCCCCTTTGTGACTCTTCATTTACCCTCATGATTCTTCACCTACTACATGACTATTAAGTCCAACTATCGACACTTTAACTTACACTTGACAAGACATTACATACAATCTACACATGTACCCATGTGGGATAAAATGGCTTGAGCAAGCCATGGTGAAACCATGCAAGACATGACTAACATTCGGATCATTGTGGTGAGACCAACTCTTTGACATCCTTGTGATGGTTGATGGTGGTGAACTGATGCCAAGCTTGGTCGTTTGTGATGGTGTTCATGCTTTGAATGGTGACATCCTACTGAAAGTGAAATCTTGCCTCTGTTGCATCCGGGTACACTGATATAGCTCCTCTGTCCAACTCATCTAATACCATGTGCATGGTCATCTTGGGTGTGGCTGAACTGGAAACACACTGATGCATAGTGTCTGTGTTGATCTTCAAGTGTGTGATGGTGGTCATGCGCATCAACTATCAAACTTCATGTTCAGCTCCAGTTGGACTTGCTTCCTGTCTTCGGCTCGATGAGTCTGTCAAATGGGTGGGATCACATGCATGTGCACAAGGACATGCATGCTATTGAATTCCCTTGCATGCAATCAACAACACTGCTCACCTTGTCTGCTCTGTGCTGGCTACTAGGATGGATCTATAACTTTTACAAGCATAGTTTCATATGTCTGTGCATGTTCCGCCCTTGTTGTACCTATTCTTGCTGCAACTCATTCTCTCATTTACAAAGCTCATGTTCTTCCTTGAGTTGCTACTTTAGCACATGCAACTCATTCTATGTTCCTTTCTCTACCTTCGCACGATCTTTGTGTCATGTAGTCACCTCATAACCTCAATCTCCAAAGCTGCTTTCCTCATGAGTGGATCTGCTTTGAACTTGTAGCTTTGCTCCTCCTCTGTGTTATCAACAATCTTCCTCCTGCATTCGTCATGTGTGGGTGTGCTGCCTTCTGCTACTGCTAATGGTGTTTTTCGATGTGATATTGCTCCCATATTATCTTGATGTCCTCATCTACTTACAACTTGATGTCTTCATAGGTAGGCAATCTCATAGAAACTTTCTTGGTTGTAACCCATGTTGTGATATTAACAGTGTTCTTTGACTATGCTCTCCTGAAAGCCATTATACTTGTGTTTCTGAAAGACAGACGAACCCCTGTGATGCCTAGATACATAGCAACACTCATGAAAAGAAATCTATTAGTCAAAAACCAAAACAAACTTGAGGACTGACTTGCAACATACCTATGTGATTGATCATGAAGGTTGTGTAATTTCCACCGAGAGGTTGGGAGATGGATTTCCAATACTTCTCAAGGCATAGTCCGGACTATCAAGAGGTTCATTGACTACTAGAACTGAGCAATTCATAGTCCATCCTGGCCTACTGAGGACTAAAACTATGCAATGTGCAATTTCAGTCAGCAGTGATATGTAACCAACAAACTAAATCACACAGTTTCTGGGGCCCGATGGACACTGCCTCCAATAAGTGTGCAATGCAATCCTGGAGGTAAATGTTGGGCCAAATTTGCACAATTTCTAGAGGGAAGACATAGCCTTTGCTTCCGAAAATGCACAGTGCTAGCCAGGCAAGGCACGGTCTAGGCCAAGGCAGCCCACCCCAGCCAATGGGCAACTGAAAACATGAGAATTCTAAATGCATGATGAGATGAGTGCAAACAGGAGTGAATGATCATACATGCAAAAAACAAGTGTAGGATTCGGAAAATGGGAAAGCATTCATGTGTAAAAGTAAGTTGTCGTAATGGTGAAGTCCGTGTAAAAACAATGTCATGCATGCGACAATAGTGAGATGCAAACAAAAACTAAAATGGTGCTTCTACAAGCTAACATTCATCAAAACAATAGCAAGCATTCATTGAAATCAAGCAGAAAGCACTCGCATGAAGTGAAACACAAAAAGAGACAAAAACGCAGCGCAAGACATGAAAAGTGGGCTTACCCTGAAGTAGTTGAGTTGAATATGCCGACAACTCTCAGATGCAAGTGAGATGTTAGAGTTGCAAGGTCAATGTGAGGAATGAGCTCTACAACATCTAGTTAATAAGTTTCGATAAAATCGAGGTTGTGACGTGCATGCCACAAATCTAGGAAAAGTGACACATGGTGGGAGGTTTCTGAAATAATCCTTGCATGCAACCTCCAGCTGCTAAAAATATATCACTCAATCAAGGAATTCCTTTTCCTGCTACCTTGGGAAAAATAGTCCATGCATGCAAATCAGTTTTTCTCAGTCCCGGAGGGAACCAGTCAACCTGAAGGTACATGCATCGGTCTGCGAGCCTGGGATGAAAATATGCGTAGTTTCTAGGTTGAGCAGAGATGGTTGTCCCAAATGGATTGCGTAATTTATGGGAGGAACATGTGACTGTCTCCTAGGATTGCGCAATTTTTGGGCTAAGTAGTTTTCCTCGGCCAGACCTCGCAATCTTCTCAAGGAAGCATGTTTGACTGCATTGCGTAATTTCTGAGCTGAGCAACTGTCCTCAGAGAGACCTCACAATTTTCTCAAGACTGTCTAACTGCATTGCGTAATTTCTCAGCCCAGCAAGGTTTCTGGCTGGATTTGCACAATTTCTGCTATTTGTTGGGTTGGTTTTCCCAAAGGGATTGCATAATTTCTAGGAGAAAAAAGTGACTATCTCCTAGGATTACACAATTTCTAGGTTGAGCAGCTGTCCTGGGATGAATTGCGCAATTTTTGAGAGAAGGACTGTCAGGAAGAATTACGTAATTATGGAGCCCAGCTAGGTCTCTAGCTGGGTTTGTGCAATTTCTGGAGGGAAGGTTGGTTCCCCTCCAGAATTGTGTAATTCCCATAGGGAGCTGCTCAACCAGCAATTGACACTAAGTCTGGAAAGCAACCTATGAAGGGGTGGAAAAAACTTGCATGCACAGGTTGACAAGACTCTGTGAAACAACTAAAGATGATGTGCTTGATAGTGCAAGACATGCTACTCAGGATGGTCAGTAGGAAGGCTCCAAAATGAAGCTAAGGAAAAATTTTGGAGGGTGGTTGTAACTGCTACAAAACTTGGCAACACACTGGTAGAAATCCATCTCTTTGAATGGACCTTGTTTGTGAAAAGCAAGTATAACACCTCCAGAAGTATTGTTTAGCTCTTTGGTCATCTTGGTTTCCACACTTGCTTGATTGTAAGATGTAGCATTTGCCAAGCTCTTGGTCAATTGACACACATTCTAAGCCAAGCCAACACACTTGTTTTGATTGGGGTCGAGGGGTATATTAGTGCACAAGTAGTATAATCATCAGAGTCTTAGTTTCTTCTCTAGTGTTGCTTCGATGCCAACAGGCCTGGATAGTACCCTGGCAGAGTCACACATGCACAAAAGCATCACTTTGCTGCCAGCGAGCTTGGTCAATACGCCAACGGAGTTACCTGTATCACCTCTCTATGCAGGAAGCCTTTATCTTCTTTCACCTTATTCATTTTTCATTTTTTCGAAATTTTTCACTTTTTCACTTTTTCATTTTTCATTTTCATAATTATGCATAACACTTATTGATTTTAGAGGCGGAAGAAAGATCTTGACTTATTGAGAGCATAAAAGTTTGTTCCTTCAGAGAAGTAGTTTATATATACCCCTGACATGCTTGTTAAGGTTTTCCCCCTCACCTTACTCTACTTGACTGAGCTGACAAGGATTAACCCAAAAACAACCAATTAGAGTAGGTGATACTAGTTAGTGCACAAGTGTTGTATTTTCACCAAGGTTCACTTTGAACCATACGTATTTTTAATTGATGTATCATGCAGTGAAGACAACAAGTTCTTACATAAGAGAGTGAACAACAGATAACCAAATGTTGATAGTTGTACAAGTCATCTTGTACTTTACCCAGCTTGTTTCAAGAGCCGCACATGGTCCATGCAAAACTAACCTATGGACAATAAAAAGAAAGCAAACCAAAAAGCAAAGCAAGAAGTAGAAGCAAATGAAAAAGAAAAGAAATTAAGCAATCAAACAAACACACAAAGAAAGAAGCAAACATGCGTGCAAGAAAACAACTCAAAAAGCAAACACTATTCCTACTGCTAAGCTAATAGTGCATGGGTCATGTCACATGAAGTGATACTTCCAATGCAACCACCCGTGGATGGTTGACCCATGTCAATGAAGGCATGGTTCGCAAAAAACACAGCTGTGCGAACCAACAGATGTGAAAGATACAACAATGAAGACAAACACACCCCGAGCTTACAAGCGTCCATAGAACAAAAACGAGTGCAAGTGCATGACATGTAGTCTATTGACATACCATGATGTTGTGTGACACTATGTGCATATTTTAAGGACAAGTATACTCTTGACTGTGACATGCAAGAACACGTGAGGAAGATAAACCACTTACCTTGCACATGTGTGCTTGCTGAGTAAGATTCCTCCAATGCATAAGCGATGGGATCGTGTAGTTCGAGTGGAGGGAGTGAAATATGAGTGTTATATTGATCTTCAATGCATAAAAATGAGTGATGAGGACCCTTGCATGTTTGAACAATTTCCTGGTCAGAAGTGAAACCAACCTCAGGACAGTGAGGACCTGACATAACCATTAGCTCAGGTTGAAGTGCCTCGATAGTCTATGGGGTTTCAACTTTGTTGACAGATGGATCATCATAGACTGGTGGCTTAAATGGATTAACAATGAGTGAATCAAAATCTTGATCAAATGATGAAGTAAATAGATTACGACAACCAAGATAAAAAAAACTCAGGATGTTGGTCGACATCCTCATGATTTGATGAATCACATAGAGGGGTAGATCAGAAGCAAGAATGCTCATCCTCTGCATTTCCGTAAAAGATAGATGAAAAATCAAGTGGATATTCAAATAATGATTGGTCCTCTCTATTTTCAGACAATGGACTAACATCTGGTGTGTTCTGCAAATGATAAACAATGGGTGCGTCCGTGGACGAATATACACATGAAAAATCCAGGATGGAAGGATCACCAAGGAGGTCAGGAAGAAATGGAGGAGGTATCAACAGACATGGATGGTCCTCTGCTACTGGTGGATGTTCAAGCTCCCAGTCATACTCTTCGTGAATGACAACGCATGTTGGTTCTGCAGCACCAACTCCATCCATAGATCGATCCTCATTCAAAATAGGTGTAGAGTCTACAACGAAAGAACACAAGACAGTGCAATCAGGAGGATGATTAGAATATGAGGACAGAGGTTGACGTTTAAAATACATGTGATAACCCATGGGATTCCCAACAAAGATTAAACAAAAATTGTAAGGAGCGATGTTGAGAGGATGTGACGGTTGAACATATGTGTTTTCATGCTCTCCCACATCACTTTGCGGTGGTGGAGTTGTTTGATGAGGGGATGACGCATAGTCACTTGTGATAGAAACCATGTCCATCTGTGATAGCGCAGCTCCATCACCAAAGTATGATGAGTGGGGTTTGAGCTTGAACTTATTCTTGGGATTGATAGATTGGATAACGAAATATTCAAATCTGTACATGAGATACTGAAATTTCATCTAACTTTTTGGGGCTTCAGACATGAATAGACGGAAATGCTCCGAAAACTCCATAGGTGATTCGTGTGATACCTTCCATTGTTTTAACAAATTTTTATCAATTACTTCAGGATCAAAATGGTGGAAAACAAATTCGTTAGATCATTGAACTGCTTGAATGAGTGCACGAGTTATGAGGCAGTGTGCCACACCATTGCAATGGGTGGTCGCGAAGTGTGTGTGCAAGTAGCAAACAGACCTCTGTTTCATTAAGATATTTCATTCCCTCCATGAGCGAATGGAAATCATATAAGTGCTTAGGCTTGGCCACTTCGACTTCACCATCATACGTGATTCATGAAAAGTGATCCTAGAACTCCGTCTCGATGAAAAAGATATGTTTATTGGATAGAAATTTCGGAGGGCAAACTATAACAAACTCCATGATAGATGTGCGAAGACTCAAAACAGACAATGAGGACTCAGTTTTTCATATGGCCCTCCTTCTAGCACCAGAAATGTTGACGGTTCTGGACCTGCCAACATGTCAAGGGGATCTCCTCAGTAAGAAGTCTCAAGTAGACCTCAAACCATTTGGTGTAGGAGTCCCAGTAGTGGGTCGTATAGTATCACCTTGACCATGGTTTTGCACAGAGGAAATTAAGATGTCCCTATTGGTAGCAAGGTTGTGACTTATGTGACAAGTCAAGGAAGGTGCATGAGCAGTTCTAACACATGGAAAGTGGGCTGAGTGCACCCCTTGGAAACCTGTGATAGCACACGGCTTGGAAGGCAACACATGAGAAAAGATGCATCACAAACTTGAAAGCAAGTTAGCTAACAACCCAAAGTGATGGTTAAACAAATCAGCACATTTCAATAAGATTCATAAATACTTATACAGAATAAGTCCACACATGCATGCGTAAGCAAACAGATACATATAGCATTTAGAGTAAACAAGATAGTTAGAATATAATACGACATATGCATGAAATGTGTTGGCTCTGTTATATTAAGAAGTGTAAGTTCCAGTCATACAATACATCCATGTCCCACCACTAGTTCCGATAGTGGAACATTACAGTCACAACTGCCTGCTCCTCCAAATAGATATACTAGCTCTACACAGTGGAGAAGCCAAGGCTCATTACAATACTGTCCAAGTTCTCTCTAAGATACTCCTATCAGAAGCTTCCCTGACTAAAAAACTTTACAATGAGTTATGAGGTTCTATTCATAGCAAAGGGTGGGGTGACCCTTGACATTCCCCTTTGTGACTCTTCATTTACCCTCATGACTTCACCTACTAGATGACTGTTACGTCCAACTATCGACACTTGAACTCCGACTTGACAAGACGTTACATACAATCTACACATGTACCCATGTGAGACAAAATGGCTTGAGAAAACCATGAAAGACATACTAACACTCAGACCATTATGGTGAGACAAAATCTTTGACATCTTGTGATGGTTGATGGTGGTGAACTGATGCCAAGCTTGGTCATCCGTGATGGTGTCCATGCACTCAATGGTCAGATCCTGCTAAAAGAAAACTCCTACCTCTGTTGCATGTGGGTACACTAATATGGCTCCTTTATCCAACTCGTCTGATAGCATGTGCATGGTCTTCTTAGGTGTGTCCTAACCGGAAACACACTAACGAATAGTGTTCATGCTCATCTTAAAGTGTGTACTGGTGGTCATGCGCATCAACTGCCAAATTACATGTCCAGCGCCAGTTGGACTTGCTTCTTGTCTTCGCCTGGGTGACTGTACCAAATGGGTGGGATCATATGTGTTCACAAAATGACATGCATGTTGTTGAATTCCCTTGCATGCAATCAACAACACTGCTCACCTTGTATGTTCTGTGTCTGCTGCTAGGATGGATATATTACTTGTACGGGCGCAGTTTCTTCCATCTATGCATGTTGCTCCCCCTGCTATATCTGTTCCTACTGCAACTTATTCTCTCATCTATGTAGCTCTTGTTCTTCCTTGAGTTGCTGCTTTAGCACATGCAACTCCTTATTTGTTCCTTTCTCTGCCTGCAGACAATCTTCGTGTCATTCTGTCACCTCATAACCTCAATCTCCAAAGCTGCTTTCTTCATGAGTGGATCTACTTTGAACTTGCAGCTTTGCTCCACCTCTGTGTTGTCAACAATCTTCCTCCTGCATTTGTCGCATGTGGGTGTGTTGCCTTATACTCCTACTAATGGTGCTGCTCATTGTGATATTGTTTCCATATTATCTTGATGTCCTTGTCTACGAACAACTTGATGTCCTCATAGGTAGGCAAGTTCATAGACACTTGCTTGGCTGCAACCCCCGTTGTGCTCTTAACAGTGTCCTTTGACTCTGCTCTCCTAAAATCCGTTGTACTTGTGCTACTGAGAGATAGATGAACACTTGTGATGCCTAGATACATAGCAACACTCATGACAAGCAATCTGTCAATCGAGAACCAAAACAAACTTGAGGACTGACCTGCAACATACATGTGTGATTGATCATGAAGGTTGTGCAATTTTCGTCGGGATGTCAAGGGACTAACTGCCAAAACTAGTCAAGGCACAGTCCGGGCTATAAAGAGGCTGACTGATTGCTGGAACTTCATAATGCATAGTCCATCCTAGCCTACTAAGGACT
The DNA here is from genome assembly GCA_000404065.3 of Pinus taeda. Lineage (NCBI taxonomy): Eukaryota > Viridiplantae > Streptophyta > Pinopsida > Pinales > Pinaceae > Pinus > Pinus taeda. The sequence goes on along the minus strand of APFE030391420.1, from coordinate 6,791 downwards.
GAAGCTACGCAATGTGCAATTTTAGTAAGAAATGACATGTAACCAACAAACTACAATGCGCAGTTTCTGGTCTCAGTAGGACACTACCTCTAAGAATTGTGCAATGCAAGCTTGGAGGTCAATGTTGGGCCAGACTTTAACAATTTTTGGAGGGAATATAGAGCCTTCACATCAGGAAATGCACAGTGCTAGCTAGGCAAGGCATGGTTAGGGCCAAGGCAGCCCAGGCCAGCCGATGGGCGACTGAAAACATGAGAATTCTTAATGCATGATGAGATGAGTGCAAACAAGAGTGAATAATGATACATGCAAACAACAAATGTAGGATTCAGAAAACGAGAAAGCATGCATGTGTGTGAAGCGATTTTCCGCAGCAACGACTGTCTGTGTAAAAACAGTGTCATGCATGTGACAGCAGTGAGATGTGAACAAAAACTGAAACGATGCTTCTACAAGCTAACATTCATCAAAATGACAAAAAGCACTCACTAAAATCAAGCAGACAACACTCACACAAACCAAAACATAAAAAGAGATAGAAATGCAACGTGAGACATGAAAAGCGGGCTTACCCTGAAGCAACTAAGATGAATGTGTCGACGATTCCTAGATGTAATGTGGGATGTTAGAGTTACATGGTTGTCATGAGGAATGAGCTATGCAGCGTCTGAATGTTGAGTTTTGATAAAATCGAGGTTGTGGCGTGCATGCCACAAATCTAGGAAAAGTGACACTTGGTGGGAGGTTTCTGAAATGATCCTTGCATGTAACCTCCAACTGCTAAAAATATATCCCTAAATCAAGGGATTCCTTTGCATGTTGCCTTGGGAAAAGCAGTCCATGCATGCAAATAATTTTTTCTCGGTCCCAAAGGGAACCGATCATCTTGAAGGTACATGCATCGGTCTATGAGCCTGGGATGAAAATCTGCACACTTTCTGGGCTAAGCAGAGATGGTTGTCCCAGAGGGATTGTACAATTTCTGGGAGCAACAGGTGACTGTCTCCCAGGATTGCACAATTTATGGGCTGAGCAGTTGTCCTAGGTCAAACCTCGCAATTTTCTCAAGGAAGCATGGCTAGATGCATTGCGTAATTTCTAAGTTGAGCAGCTATCCTGCGAGAGACCTCACAATTTTCGCAAGGAAGCTTGTCTAACTGCATTGCGTAATTTCTGAGTCCAGCCACATGACTGGCTGGATTTGCGCAATTTCTGCTAGCTGTTGGGCTGGCTTTTCTAGAGAGATTGCATAATTTCTAGGAGGAATAGGTGACCGTCTCCCAGGATTGCGAAATTTCTGGGCTGAGCAGCTACCCTGAGATGAATTTCCCAATTTTTGAGAGGAGGACTATCAAGAAGGATTGCGCAATTCTGGAGCCAAACTAGGTTTCCAGCCGAGTTTGTGTAATTTTTGGAGTTCCCTCTGGAATTATGCAATCCCCATAGGGCGCTGCTCAACTAGAAACTGACACTAAGTGCAGAAAGAAACCTATGAAGGAGGTGGAACAAACTTGCATGCACAGATTGACAACACTCTATGAAACAGCTAAAGCTGGTGTACTTGACAGTGCAAGACATGTTGTTGAGCATGGTCGGTAGGGAGGCTCCAAAACGAAGATAAGGAAATATTTTCAAGGGTGGTTTTAGCTAGTACAACACTTACACATCTTGCTCTTGTGCTTTGAGCCCTGAGTAGTTAATTAAAGAAAATTCATAAAAGGCAAAAGCAATATAAAGAAGGGTGGAAAAATCAAGGCCGGGGCACCTCATGTACCACGACTACTCCCTCCTCTGCATTACATACCCAGGTGTGGGATTCCCCTTATTTATCTACCCCTATGCCCCACTATGTGGCCCAGGAATACCCCTCCCATTCCATATTCCATCTCAATTATTTGTCACTTTCCACCCCCATTAGAGGGATGTACCTTGGACATACTATCCCCTCTAAGGGCTGAAACAACCTAATAAGGTACTTGGCTAACTGCCTTTGGAGCTTGGAGACACTAGCACATACCAAAACCCACTATAGAAGGGCATGTCATTATGAAGTGCTCACTTTGTTATCAATGATTTGTAATCTCTCTTACCCAATTATTTTAATGACTGGTTGTATTGGATGCGTAGGGGATGCATTGGAACTTATGTAGGATTGCAGGTGGTTTCCATTTGGGTTTTGTTTCCCTACATGGTATCCTAAACCCCAATGGTCTACATTGGCACATCTAGGCTGTGTACAGAGATCCATCGGCCTCCACAATAGTATAAATTACTCTACATATTTTCATGGATGTTCAGATAATACTAGCGATCCACTTTTGGGATGATGGTGTTATGCTTGGTACACAATGCCTAGCACGTCCCTATAGGATCCCCACACTCTTAGCAAGCATCCCAGCACCTTTACTATTTCATGGAAGTTTTTATTCCACCACGTGGACCATTACAGAGGATCTACAGGGATCTCTTATTGATATGGAAACCGATGGGGTCATTGATGTGCCCTCAAACCCATTGAGATCACCCTAGGTCTACTACTTGGAGAACAAGGGGCCAACCCCTTGGCCCTCATATTTTGAGGAATTTATTCCTCAATATGGAACTTCAAGATATTATTAAGCCTCTGGGGGCCTTACGACATGTACATATCATTATTTGGCCCATTGTGAGGCTTATTTTTACACTTGTGAGCTAGTTTGGTAGGCTTGTCACCAATAAGGGTTCTATTTGCACATTATTTTATCATTAGAGGCTAAAGTAGGACCATATGATAATTCAACCTCCTTAGGAGGCTATATATTGATGTTAGATACATTTGTTTGGATCATCACTTGACTTTGGATCCCTCTAATCATGGAGAACTTGGCATTTTTTCATTAGCGGATATTTTCTGGAGATGAATGAATTTTGACATATGGATTTGGGCTATTTATCTTGTCTTGGAGCTTTGTCTTGTGAACAAAATGTTATTGGGATATACTCTTTAATGTTGTAAGTGAATTTTGATGTTATTATTCTTGTTGTTGCATACTATTAAAATTAGGGTTGGTTGCTACATAATTGAAATGTGGAATTGAGCATGTTTTAGTTTAATGTATGGGCCAATGTTATATGAATGAAATGCCCTAGAGATTATTTGTCTCGATAATCCTTCATCATTTACTTTGAAGTATAAATTCTTGAAGGTCACTTTTCTTGTCTTTCCCTCAACATTAGATGAAGTTGAAATTTTGGACCTCCTCGATCCAGAAACCAAGTTCTTACTCATTATCATCTTTGAATCCATATCCCAAAGTGAATTAGGCACTAGTCCCTTAAAGGGGTGATCATTTTAACCTTGTTTTTAATATTTTCCCTTTTTCACCCAAGTCTAGCCCCATTAGGTCACCTAGGGCATCAATTTCTTGGGAATTGACCCAAGGAAAAATTTCCATCTCCTACAGGCTATTGCACTGGTGGGTCCCCTCCCTCTCCTCCAAATTTGAGGCAATTCTAATGGTGGAATCTGTTATCACTCAGGTTTTCCTAGAAGTTACGTAAGAGGAAAGTATACCTGAGGTAACCACAAACCAACCTTTTAGATGCAGAATCTAGCCAATCTGCATCCAGAGAGGGCTCTCTCTTTATGATTTATCTTTGTTCTTGGAAGGTTTTAGGCTAGTTATAGATTCAAGAGTTTGTTTTGGGAAAATGGTGGAATCCACAAACTAAGGGCAAGATTGAGAACTTTCAGTCCATTGGGCTATGGAGTCAAAGGATGGCTTTACTAGATTTCTATTCTAAGCACCAGATGGTATTACAGGGCAAGATAGCTAGACAGAGAACAATCCTTAAAATTTAAAGTGGATGGGATGAATTTGAAGGGATGAAAGGCAACTAAGAGTCTTTCACCATGTCCAAAAGAAAGAAATGAAATTACTACAAACAAAGAGCAATGAAGAATCCTTTGTTATAGTAACCAACAGTGTTTAAATTAGTAAAGCAAGAGCATTTAAGAATTCATTCTTATAAAAACATCAAGAATAATAACATTTGGAAACAGAGTACAATTAAGCAAATTCTATTTCAATCTCTTATGCAAATTATTCAGGAATGGATATGATGGTATTATGTGTTTAATATTAGTAAAGCAAGAGCATTT
>APFE030391415.1:0-12067 GCA_000404065.3 Pinus taeda | reverse complement strand
ACAGAGACAGGAAAAATGGTAAGCTTTGGTTATCACAGCAGAAGTATGTGGAGAAAGTACTTGAAAAGTTTTGTATGAACAATGTGAAACCTGTTAATGTTCCATTAGCTTCCCACTTTAAGCTTTCTTTGGTTTTGAATCCTAGAACTGATGAAGAAAAGCAATATATGTCTCATGTACCATCTGCAAACTGTAGGAAACTTAATGTATGCGATGGTATCTACAACACCTGACATTTCACATGTAGTTGGAGTTGTCAGCAAGTTCATGGCAAATCTAGGTGAAGAACATTGGCGAGCAGTGAAATGGGTGCTTCGATATCTAAGAGGCACAAGTGACCATTGCATCATCTTTAGTGGTAGTGAAGGATCAATCTGCGGATATGTAGACGTTGATTATGCAGGTGATTTGGACAAAAGAAGATCTACTACAGGTTATGTTTTTACTCTTGCAGGTGGAGCAATTAGTTGGATGTCAAAGCTTCAAGAAACAGTTGCATTGCCCACTACCGAAGCTGGATATATCGCTGCTTCAGATGCCAGTAAAGAAGCAATCTGGTTAAAGGGTTTGCTTGATGAGATTGGAAGGACACAGGAGAAAGTGAATGTACTTTGTGATAGTCAAAGGGCTATTCACTTGGCCACAAATCTTGCTTATCACAGCAGAACCAAGCACATTGATGTAAGGTATCATTTTCTGAGACAGGTGATCGATGGCGGAAAAGTAGCTCTTCAAAAGGTCCATATGCGAGAGAATTGTGCAGAGATATTCACAAAGTCAGTTACAGTAGAGAAGTTGCAATGGTGTTTAGCTTCTCTTAGCTTGCAGAAAAGATGATGAATGGGCATGGGCAAGGGATTAGGAGAATTGTTGTCAAGGTGGATTTGTTGGAAGTTTGACAACTAATTATGTAAATTTGGGTAAAATGTAACAAGTTAGTTTTATACCGAATCATCTGTTATGTAACTGAGGAGGCACATATAAAACCAAATGAATGCCCGAACTATTGTATGGAGAATCAATATTTATTGAATAGAGATTCCAATCCCTTGCCTCGTGGATGTTTCCTTGACACCTTGTCAAGGTTTTACCACGTAAATCTTGTGTTGTTTCTTGTGGGTGTGCATTCAGTTTTTACTGTTAGTTATATTCTTTTCTTGGTCAATGTATAACTATATAACCTTCTTTCGTTACTTATTCACCTATTCAAACTACAAGGATAACAATCATTCCTCCCAACCACCAAGGCTTGAGCTCAATATGTACTCCTTGTAAGCTCAAAGTGTCATTTGCAGAAATTGAATGTCTGAATCTCATTGGGGAGGATAGCAATCATTCTTCCCTACCAGTCGAGCTAGACCCCACTTGACCACTTGCTTGTGGTTTCCATAATAAGCAGCTTTGGCAAATATTATTTCTTTTACCAAGAAGGCAACCCCAAGGACTAAATCTTTGGTTCGAACCTCCTTTTCTGTAATGCAAGCTACAAACTACACCTTAGTCAATCATCATAATCAAAACACGAATGATTTTTTTTTCCAGCATGAATCTCTTCCCACAAATATTAATGGAACAAATAGAAAAAGGCTCGGGTTGGTAAATATTGCCCATTCGTTATGCCATAAAATACAATTCGACGGTTGTGACTAAAGCGTTAACTTGCTGGCGATTAACTAAAATTTAAATAGACAGGTTCCAGGATGTGCCAGTTTTGAAAAGTGGGTTTGGGCATGCATAATCAAAACACAAATGTTTTTTTTTCTAGCATGAATCTCTTCCCGCAAATATTAATTGAACAAATAGAAAAAGGCTCGGGTCGGTAAAGATTGCCCAGTCTTTACGCCATAAAATACAATTCGATGGTTGTGACTAAAGCGTTAACGTGTTGGCGATTACCTAAAATTTAAATAGATAGGTTGCATGGGTGTGCCAGTTTTGAAAAGTGCCTGCGGGGATGCATAATCAAAACACGAATGTTTTTTTTCTAGCACGAATCTCTTCCTACAAATATTAATGGAACAAATAGAAAAAGGCTCGGGTCGGTAAAGATTGCCCAGTGTTTATGCCATAAAATACAATTCGATGGTTGTGACTAAAGTGTTAACTTGTTGGCAACATTTTAAAATTTAAATAGACAGGTTGGCATGGGTGTGCCAATTTTGAAAAGTGGTTGCATGGGATATAGATATTTCCTTTGTGACGCTGGGGTTTCGATGGCCTTTGAAATGACCCGGAAACGTGGAGTTTGATGGCCTTAGAATTAAACTGGAAACTTGGGTTTATGAAAAATACTCTAATCGAGTAAATCTTGGACCTTTTGTTTGTACAGTTTACGACGACAATAGAATTTTTAAGGGCCGTTTGTATAATCCTTACCGGATAGCCTTAATATTTTTATTTTGTTGGGGTGTGGCCACAACCCCAGATTGTGTTATAAGGGTCATGAATCTGTCCATAGTTGGGGGATTTGCCTGTCACGGGGATTGTTGTTGGCCATAACGGATTTGTCTCTAGCAGGGGAGTCCGCCTTTTATGGGGGTGATGCACCTCCACAACCTAAGCCACAAGGTTTCACAATTTTATTGATGTGATTTGAAGTTGCTGAATATCAAAAGAAATTTGTTGGGGTTCACCGAATTTCAAAGTGATTACTAAGCATAATTTGAATCTCAAGGCGAATTTATAAAAAATGCCATTTTTAATCATTAAATACATTTTTTAATAGAACAAGGCATAAATTCAAATTTTAAAAATCTATATAGATATATATTTTTAATATTATAAAAAAATTTGAAATTTATATATCGACAAACCTAATTGAACTAAATTTTGTTAGATAATTTGAATTTTAGTTTTATGGTGACCAAAACTGAACCTGAACCACGTGACATAACCTAAGTCTCTGACACGGGGAAATGGGACACGAAGGACATGGGGATTCGAATGCCGAACATGGACACAATGACCCCAGAATAGGACATGTTAGGACACATTATATATAATATATCTATATCTATATCTATATCTATATATATTATATATATATATATATATATATATATAATAAATTATATATTTCTTACACAAATTCTCATTCATGATATAAATTCATTGATTCAAACATAATCTTCATCTAGATGTAAGTTTTACAAAGTAAAATTATGCATACAAATACAATTGTGACATAAATGATAATATATATTCAATTCATCAATGATTCAAAAGGAGAAAGACAAGATATTGTAGTTTTCTCATTAAGTCATTAAAATCAAAATGTGTTTCATAGGTAGTACAATGCCAATGACAAATAGAAATAGAAAATACAAAACAACTACAAGTCTACAAGCCTCAAGGCAGTAGGTAGCTCATGAGTCATCAATCCTTGTCATCAAAATCAACATCACTGTACTCATCATCATGGTCACCACTGCTCTCCTATGTTGCATCCTCCTCCTTTGTATCCAAAGTCATCTCTAGATCTGCTAGTGTGGAGGATGACCCCTTTACAGTTTCACCACCATCAAATGTGACAGGCTCTAGCACTATCTCATTGAGATCCAAGTTGGTCAATGCCAACTCAACACGTCTAGACCCATATCATCAGGAAAGACATCCCACATCTTTGTCTTTCCCTTTAACCATTCATCCCTCTGCGTGTAAATAAGATGAAGGTTGGTGTGCACATACACCATTGTCTCTGCCCTGGACTGCTCAAGTCTACTCTTCTTGACACTATACAAATTCCCATATGTGCTCCAATTCCTCTTGCAACAAGAGGATGGAGTCACTTGAGAGAGGAGCCTCATGGCTAACTGTTGTAGAGGAAGGTTTGTTGCCCCATGAGTTTCCCACCAAAAATAGGGCTTCTTAGCCCCCTATCTCTAATCACATCATATCTTGCAAATTGACCAACGCTAGTGGAAAACTCTGCAAAGGCATCCTCGACCTCATCAAGGGATACTCTCTTGAAAAATCTGCTTGAATGCATATTTCCTCCCCTGTGAGATTTCACCATCCCTGGGAGGAGGGAATCTGCGAGAAGGTCGACGATTAAGCCACTCATGGCTGTAGTATTTTGGGTTCAATGAGTGAGCTGAACAATGTAAAAGTGTGCAATTCTTGTCCCATCTGCTGACAAGAACATCCTATATGGTGGTGAAGAAGGCCTCTGATGATGTCTCATACTCGGAGCACGCACTCTGTAAAATAATGCTCCTCATAGACTCAATCATGGAATCCCATCCCTCATAAACCTCTCCTATGATGGGTTGGTCCGTATCTACAAATCAAAGAAAAGAAATGATAGGGTCCATGATCTTAATAAGTAGATCTACCCTCTCCCACCAAGCATCATCTAACACTGTGTCCTTCACTCTTTTTGAGGTTGCTTGATATGTCTTTCTCCAAAAAAATCGAAACTCTGAAATAACCATGGCCCCAAGAGCGGTCTTGACCTCCCACAACCTCTTCAACATTGTGAATGAAGAGGCAAACCGTGTATCCACAATCTTCAACAATGATAGGCTGGTGTACTCCTTGTAGATAGTGAGGGCATTTGTATGATTTTGTACAAAGTTGTGGATATGCTGTGCATCCTCAATAATGCTTCCAATCCAAAGCACATCAGAATTAATAGATTTAAGTGCTAAGTTCAATGAGGGCATTTGTATGATTTTGTACAAAGTTGTGGATATGCCGTGCATCCTCAATAATGCTTCCAATCCAAAGCACATCAGAAGCAATAGATTTAAGTGGTAAGTTCAATAAATGGACAAAGCAAGGTGTCCAAAACACTTGTGGATATTTAGCTTCCGCAATCATGCCAACAACCTTGAAAACAAGTGCATTATCTGTAATGATTTGCACACAAGAATCAACACCTACATCTTCAATAACTTTAATAAACATCTCACCCATATATTGTGAATCCTTGTATTGTCCAAGTGCATCCACTGATTTCAAGAAAATTGGACCATTCAAGGAAGACACCATGAAGTTGATGAGTGGGTGTCGTGTTAGATCTGTCCATCCTTCAGAAACAATGCTAACCCCAAATGTTGACCATGCTGATTTAATAGGCTCAAGCATTTTGTCCACCTCTTTCTTTGCCTTTGTCAACAATGTGGCTCTAAGCTTCTCTGACCCAGGAGGCACATACACTGATGGAGCCCCTTGAGTTAGAGCTCGACACATCAATAAATAGAGGTGAGCGTGCAACATTAAAGGATATGAAGTTCTGATAGAAAAAAAAAGGTAATGGTGAGATCAAGCTCTTCCTGTTTCTCTTTCTGAAAAATCTTGTCCATTGGACCAAGTGCAATTGCCTTTCTTTTTGCTGCTTGTCCCCCACCAGAACTCTCAAATGGGAATTTGTTGCTGCTTTTCCTCAAGAATATAAGGGGGTCATCATTCTTGTTTTTTAGATTTTATAGCCACATTTGTCATACCAACATTGGCCTCTCTTTCCATTTCTTTCCTCTTTGGTAAAGGCACCTTTGTACAAGTTGCAATTCCACAACTTGGTAAAGCCAACAAATGAGCTTTCACATGGTAATATGTGCTCATGAAATTAATGTTGCAATAGTTGCATTTCCAAACAACATTGCCTCCTCCCTTCATCTTGGTGTTTGGCCCTTGCTCTCTTGTGACATATTTCCACAAGGGATATTTGTTATCTTGAGGATGTTGTCTTCCCTCATCATTTGAAGCTGCTGTTGCAACCCCACTTGCAATACAGGGACACTTGCAGTAGATCCCGATGAAATTGGAACAGGAGGGGCATCTCCATTGGGGACATTCTTCCCCTTCCTTTGTCCCTTCTTTATTGCCCTTGATTGAGCCATGAATGCTGTAAAAAAAAAACAAAAAATGAACAAATTTGTAAAAGAAATGCACATGCAAATTGCTGTAATAAAAATGCAAAAAAAATAGAGAGAAAATGCACTTACCTATTACTTGAATCTCTTTGAAAATGCTCCCACACCCTTTGCTCTTAGCTCTCACACACCCTTTGTTCACCCACAATGACTTTGGTGAAGAATACAATGGCCAAATTGCACTTTTAAAGGCGCGCGGAGGGCAAAATTCCGCCACACGTGTCCTGGAATTGGCTGCTCTTGCAGCCCCACTCACATTACAGGGAACACTTGCAGTATACCCTGATGAAATTGGAATAGGAGGGGCATCTCCAATGGGGACATTCTTCCCCTTCCTTTGCCCCTTCCCAGTGTCCCTTGTCTGAGCCATGAATGCTGTAAAAAATAAACAAGAAATACACAAATTTGTAAAAGAAATGCACATGCAAACTGCTCTAAAAAAATGCAAAAAAAATAGAGAGAATGCACTTACCTGTTGCTTGAATCTCTTTGAAAATGCTCCCACACCCTTTGCTCACCCACAATGACTTTGGTGAAGAATACAATGGCCAAATCGCACTTTTAAAGGCGCGCAGAGAGCAAAATTCCGCCAAATGTGCCCTGAAATTGGGACATGATCCGGAAGACACGTGTCCCACCGCATAGTGTTCGATTCGTGACACGTGGGGCCAAGGGAGTGAATCTGGTTTCTTAGGACATAACCCATAACAAGGATTATATTTGTAACACGGGATTATGTTCCCTGTAACAAAGTTTATATTCTATAATAGGGGAATCATGCCCCGTATAACCGGAATTGTATGTGTATTAGGGGATTTGATTCCCTCACAACAGGCAGATCCTGTAACAGAGAACTGGGGATGCCCTTGTAATTGGAGATTTGTCATGTACCCCGAATCCCATTGATGATGGAGTGTGCATCTCTTCCCACATCCCACAGGGTGGGCTATGTTGTCCTGCAACTGGGTGTGGGACAGATGCACTTGAGCGAGCACTTGATGCACCCTGGTTATACAGGGTTAGGGTACTCAATTAGAAACAGTGGAATGCCCCCAAATGGATTGAAAATGCCACCTTTGAATAACTAAGCTACATTATGGGTATTTGTGTTATTCTTAATAAGAGGTGAATGCAATCCTGGCAAGTTTGGTTTTAAACTTTCGAGTGCATGGTAAATATGAAACATGGAAGGAAATACCATTAGAATTTGCCATAGAAAACTATTGCAGCTGCATGTTATACATTTACGAGATGTGCCTACATCAATCTTCTTTTTAGAACTAGGCTCCCATTCTTAACTTCAACACCTGATTTACTCCCCACCGACATATTAGATCCATGCTACGATTAGACATTTTTGCTAGAAAATGTTCTTTTAGTTTCTAAAACCAATAGCAACTACCTATCTAAAAATGTATGAAAAGTGTTGTTTCACTCCTATATCCTAGTAAAGTCACCGCTTCCAAATGTGACATAACCATTTAAAATTGACCCATACTGTTTGAAGTTCTTTTTGGGTTACATTGTATAATGAAGGAGGGGTTTTTGGTGGCCGTGTAAGCCCTTTGCAATTCGAGCAAAATTTTGGAGGGCTAATGGTTTCCCACTCCAATTCCAACTGCTCTTGCTCTTTGCTTCTCCCATTTGTTCTAGCTTGAATATTGTTTTTTTTTTCATGTTTTAATGGCTGGATGTAAAAGGAATTGGAATAAAAAAAATTCAGAAATGAGTAGGAAAATCACAAATAATGAAATAAACTTATCCGGCAAGCTCCCTCCATTGATCCAAATTGAAAATCTTGCTGCTACAAGCAAAAAATTTCTCATGAAAAGCACTAAAATAGCTGCCGTGGTTCACAAACTCTTCTCTTCATATTTCCTTTTCATCACTTGACTTGTAAAATGAACTCTTAGGGCTTTGAGCAACTGGAAACTTTAAATTGCAACAAAGGTGCTTCCTTTGTGAAGAAACACTCATTAATTCAGTCCATAACCCAGTATAGTATCTTGAAACTTGAAACAAAGTGGAGAATAGGAGACTTGAAATGGATGCCCTACTCAGAACAGTTTCACATTGTAGGCATTTCATTGCAGCTGCCAAGCTAAGCTTTACCCTGGTATGCAATGTTAGTTGATTTTTTTCATTTCTTTAATGGAAAGACAAATATGTTGACAACATAGATCATTTTTATGCATATGACCTATGAAATTTTTATTTTGAAGGATAGTTATCCATATCATCTACATTCTCTATACGTAGGAAATATAGATCAAAGAGATGACCCATCCAAAGTTGCAACATTCTATGTGTCAAAAGGACCATCACAAACTTGCAAAGATATTTTTACGAGCTAAACATGGTTAGGGATGTAGGAAGGTTGAACCAAGGATATGATTGTGCGGCATATCTAACCAAACTGAGAAGACATGATTATTGTTAGATAAACTTGACCCAGTGGCGGAGTTGAGGTTGTGCCAACAGTTATGGTTTTGGGCACCCAATATTGGTGACTCATGGTATTAAGCTCATGTTATTACATGTAGTTGAAGCCGTTAAAAGGCTTGAGGATTCTCCATTGTATTGAGCCAGAGTTGAGCAGTGAAAGTTCAGGTTGTTGGTTGGCTTGGCTATGTTTTAGCCAACGACAATAATAGATCTATTATTGGCTGGTTTTCCTCGAGTGGAGGTTTCCAGGGTAAATCATGTACATGGTTTGAATGTCTTGTTGCTTTTTTTTCCACTGGAAAAATCAGTAACTTTCATTATAGTTTTGAAAATTACATAAGCAGATGCCCATGGCATTACTGTATCGGTCAATCCTGTAATAACAGGCAGCATAACAAAAGAAAATAACACTGAATAGTAGGTGAAATAATCCTGTAAGAACAGGTTCAACAGAATAACAGAGAGAGTAAAAAATAAAAAATGTTCCAGCAAGCTTATTCTTTTCTTCCTTTCTTCTTCTCTACCCGGCGCCATCCTCCCGAATCGACTGTGGGTGTAGTTGTAGCCAGCTGGTTTTCCATGGTATTCATTTGTTGTTCTTTGTCTGATTCTGAGCCCTCCGAGCTATGGGTTCTCTTTATGCCACTAACTTCCATTTGCAGCTCTTGATGTAGATCTGTAATAATCAGCCCCGAATGAGTAGAAAGGTTTTTTGCTTCCTGAGATTGTTTCTATCCCTTTTGTGGTTCTGGTTCCATGTGGTTCTCTGGTGGGTCCTCCTTGATGTCCTCTTCTTCCAATGGCTCTGTGTGTTGCCAGCCTTTGGGTTTTTGTTTTTGTTTCTTAATATTCCTAGAGTCCTTTTGAGCTGATGGACATCCATTTTGGAGATGCCCAGTCTGCAAACAGTTCCTGCATCGGAATGTTGTGTTTTCGTAGTCGAGCTGTTGATTCCATTGGGTATTGTTGAAGTTTAGCGTGATGTGGTCTGGTAGCCCCTGACTCAGATCCACTTCTACACATATTCTGGCGAATGTGAAGATACCCCTGGCTGCTCTGTCTTCATCCTTTTTTAGGAATTTCCCTAGAGAATTCCCAATGGCGATTAGCACTTTATGATGCCAGAAGTGCAATGGGAGTCCGTGAAGCCTCACCCATACAGGCATGGTTGAGACTATCATTGTATTAGCATCAAATTCCGGGAACCAGGGGGTAGTAAAGAGGCCAGCATTGCCCCAGAACCATGGCCCCTGTTTGATAATACTGTCTCTTTCTTGTTCTGTATCAAATCTAACTATGAAAAACCCCTTAGGGCAGAGGTAAATTTCGCAGTTAGGTGACCATGTTGTGTAGATCCATTGATGCAGGGCATCTGATTTTGGCCAAAATCCATTGAATCTGCATATGACTGCAGTATTTGATAAATCAGTATATAGGTTAATTACCTCTGGTATAGATACCTGTAGAGTTGGTGATTCTGGTTTTTGCTCGACGATGTAGGGTCCTGGCTGTTCTGAATCTGGTGCTGCTTTGCTTCCCCTTTTTTCTTCCTTACCTTTTACTGCGTCCCGAAAGGATCCTGTGTTTTTGGAGCTGGTTCCAGGGCTTCCGCCACGCAGTCGGAGGGTTAGATTTATGGTTGAATCATTAGCTATACCATAATGCTGCAGGGTTTTGTTGTCTTGCAGATCGAAACCTGAATAAATGAGGTTTTGTAAGCGTTCTGGTATTCCATGGCGGCCCTGTATTTCCTTTTTTAACTCCTGGATGCTTGATGCCTTCCTGAGTCGCATGCAGTAGTGCTTTCCTTCAAGCGATTTGACGAAGATCTGAATCAGATCTGCATTTGTATGGGATAGATCGGTGCTGTGGAACCTTTGTTTTGCCAGATCTAAACCTCTGCGCAGTGGATCGCTCCTGTGTTCTTTATCTTTGAGCGTGTTCTGAGCATGAGGGGTATGCTGATCTGATCGTAGGCAAGTTGTCCTGGGATCGCCCCAGATCGGGTTACCCTTACCCTGTTTGGCACCGTCGCATATGAAGATTTGTATTGGAAACACGCTCTCTGCTATGGCCAGGTCCTGTTCTTTGCCTATTTGATCTAGATCTGGCAAAACCCCAAGTTGTTTTTTCCTGGATCACTTCAGATCTGATAGATCCGCCTTTTTATTCCAGCCCTTTTCCAGATCTGGAGTGCCGTTGTCCAGTACGCGATCTCTGCTGAGGAGATCTCCCACAAGCCTGTCGGTGACTACTGGCCTTCTGACAGAGAGAAACTGCAAGAAGAAAAGAGCCCGGATCTGCAAAAATGTTGGCAGGGAATCCGGATCGAGGGCCCTCCTGTGGATATCTCTCATTTGTCTATCGTTTTCTGCTTTCCCTCTGACAGAAAGAGGCATTATGAAGGAAAAATCTCGGATCTGCAGAAAAATAAACAGAGGTATCGCCAGGTTCCATTTGATCGGTTCCATACTCCCCATCCGAAACTTTTTTTCAATTTTGCCTTTTATATACGGCCCGAGACCATCATATCGGCTCCATAACCAGCCATTGACGGGGGCGGTGTTGTTATCCATGAACAGAGCGTTTGGGCAGGAGCCGCCATCACCACCCCGCGGCCAGGAACGGGGGACCGTCCCCGGAACTTGCACACTGTTGGGCAGGGCGTGAAAGACCCTTTCAGCGAAAAATACCATCCGATACCGGAGAAAGATAGCAGAATATGGGTGCCCATCCGTCAAGCCTCGAGTCGATCTGCACCAGAGGACAGAGTTTGGATCTGCGGCGGCGGCGCTGTAGCATCGTCCTGAAACCCTAGAGCCAAGGGCGACCTCCATCTTTTCCTTCTATTGCTCGCCTGACTATCTTCCTTATTGAATGTCTTGTTGCTATGTGTGTGTTTAGTATATTTATTTCTCTCATATTCTCTTTGAAAGAATAACAATTATATCCATTAATTATAGTGCCAGTAGCACATGGGAATTCATTTCCATTGATTTCTTATGTAGGTTACTAAGTACAGCTAGATGATATGATTAATTCTTTCCTATAGACTTATAGTTGATAGGTTCAATGAGGTGACAATGTTGGTTCCTTGCAAGAAGATTATCACAAGGAAAAAACAACCAAATGCTTTTTTTATATCATGCATAGGTGCATTATGATTTACTGATCATAGTTGTATTTGATTGTACCTACTTCCAAGACAATGTTGCACGAAGCGCCCCCCCTGGTTCCAAGCCCGGAAGCGCGTCCTGTGCAGAAGTGCCTAGGAAGCTTCGCCGGAAGTGTGCGTTCGATTTTTTTTGCCGCTTCTTGGACTTTTCGGAAGCGGGGCTCAGAAGCGCGCTTCGTATGACACTTCGGGCGTCGGAAGTGTACGCTTCCCGTATGCTTCCGGAAAAGCTTCTGGAAAAGCGTTTAGAAAATCGTTTTTTTTTCAATTTTTTTTTTTAAATTTTAGGTGAGTTTGCTTGTTGGGGGTGGGTCCACCTTGGGTTAGGGTGACGAATGAAGGCGGGAAAAAATATAAATGTAGCAGATGCTCCCTCATGGTAATGTTAAATTCTTAAAGTAAAAGGACATTCATCCTTTTACTTAAATTTTTAACATTACCATGAAATGACTCAGGATGTTTGAGAGTGGTTCCAGCCTCATTGGACTTCATATGGAGAAAATAGAATTTCATATCCTATTCAAAATTCAGCAAACTTAACAGTTTTCAGGAATTCAAGATCAATGGGATT
>APFE030391413.1:0-10807 GCA_000404065.3 Pinus taeda | reverse complement strand
CTGCTACTTAGTGAGATCTCATGCAACTGTTTCAAACCAGGTTTTAGACTAAGGTTTAGCCTCCTTAGTCAGAGAGGGCTCTCTCACAGATTTCTGATATGCATTTAAGGGCAAAAAGATGGCTAACTCTTTAAAAAGTGAATAAAGGTTAGGCTGGTTGGAACAACAAAATCAAGGCTTCTCCCATTGGGCTCATGGAGTCATACATTCTTACAGTAAACAAGCAACTACTGAATCATGGAAACCAAGGCATATAATGTCTCACTGTTCAAAACATCTACCAAGAAGGACCTCAACTCAACAAAACATACACAGGAAGTCTGAGCATCAATGATGAAATCAGAGTGATTGCATGTTTAGTGAACTATAAAACAAGATGAATAAAACCAAACCACATACATTCTGAACATTTGAAACACAAGATGAATCTTGGGAAGAAAAAGTGTACTTTCTATTACTGTGAAAACACTTTACATAAGCCAATCTGAAACTCTGTCCTTTCGATAAAAATCTCCAACCCTTTTTACATCAGAGTTTTTCCTATATATAGGAAACAAAGCTAAACTACCTTGAGTCTCCTCCTCCAGCATGATGGGAGCTCGATGTTTATCATTAACTAACCTTATCTATTCTTAAACAAACTTATTAAATACATCAGGTATTGTGCAGTAAATACATAGAGTCCTATTCCTATTCAAACTCTAAATCTATCTCCTCGTGTGCATGATTCCTTCTTGAGTTTTGACACTTGTACTATTTCTGTAGTGGTTGAAATGCATTGGAGAGATATTCACTGAACGGGCTGCCTTGGATTCCAACTGTGCTGATGACTCAATATTTGGTGAAGATATGTGCTCTGTTTTCACGGTTCCTGCCTTTTATCCATGTTTATTTTCAAAAGAACATGTTTTAAGCTGTTTAATATCTTTGATGACCATGCATAACACCATATGGCTAATAATCTGGATGCTTTGTGAACTGGACAGGTGTTCAACCCAAAATTCTGGTAATCCTACCAGAACCCTAGTATTTCGGTCATAAAGTAACTTTATGAAAATTTTAGCAAAAACCAAAATGTTTTACCTTTTTGCTACAAAACTTACATCTGTCCTTCTTTGAATGTTTTGGTAGTCTTTTATGATCTCCTTCCTATCCTCGAATCATTCTCTTACAAAATTTGCTGACCTCAGCATCAATTTCATTTTTTCTTTAAAAATAGTCACCTACAGCAGTTTCGTAGCGTGCTACGAAACTGCTGTTCTTTCCAAAATTACAGTCTTTAATGAATTTTCCAATTACTTTGTGATTGTTACAGCTTCGCTCTTGGCTCCAAAATTCCTAATTTGTCTTCCTTTTATATATGCCTCAAAAAGCAATGAACTTGAGAAAAATAACAAAAACTTGGAGCAATATCTGACCTTAAGAATTTTCAATTTTATTTAGCAGCTAACTTGCCTAACTGAGCTTTTAGTTTTGGAAGTTCGTTTTCCATGGCTGGAATTTCTGATACGGTTTTCTCTAAATTAGCCATTTCTTCATCAGCTGCCTCCCATTTCTCCTTTGAAGATGAGGTTTTAGTTTCCTTGACAATGGGAACTTTTTTCTTCATATCCTTCTTTTTGACTTCCTTTGCTTTTTCTGCTTGAGCTATCTGCTTTCCCATTTCTTTGGCCTGTCCTCTGGTATATATTGTTCTTTTGATTTCTTCTGCCTTTTCTGCTTTAGGTAGTTGTCTAATTTCTTTTGTTGCAGTTACCTTGATAGCTACCTCATCTTTGTGGACTTGCTCCGCTGCTTGGATTTGTCTCCTGGTGATTGGCCTTCGGGGTTTGACCATAAATTCCTTACCAGCCTCCTCAAACCTTAACCTTTTTTAGGCTTTTTATTTTTTGGCGCTATCAGGTGATGACTGGGTTAGGTCAATAGGCATTGCTTCAACCTGCACTGATGTGGCTTGTTCGAAATCAATTGCCTCCAGCAAATCCTTTAGACTAGCCTTTGACATAGGGCTGTCTTCCACTGCTATTGATTTTCCTTTTTCTCTGCTTAGCTGACTTCTGGTTCTGATGCTTGTTACTTGTGCAATTCCACTTGGCCCTGATGCATCTTTCTGGTGTTTGATTTTCTCCTTTGATGACTTGGGTGTCTCTTTTGCTGATGGTTTAGGTATCTCTTTTATGACCACAGGCTTCTCTGATTTCCTTGGCTTAGTTTTGGGCTTCTTTCGGTCTTTTACCTCCTTCTTGAGCTCAACCAATGTAGGTTCTTGAATTCTTCTTTCTTTTTCCCTATCTGGCAATGGAGTGAGGCCTGTTTTGCTTTGGAAACCGGACATAAAAATAAAAGAGTCCCAATCCCTACCAATTTTTTGCAAACTATCTAACACCAGCAACTTTATTAAACCATGATGGAACAGAGAAGTTTCACAATTATCTTTCTTTAATTGAACTTTGTCACACATTTTACTAAGGCTTCTGAATAAATAGAAAGGGATGTCTATTGATGCTTTCCCTGTGGAATGTAACAAGAGTTTGAAATGATAAGAGTAAACTTTGGTGTACCTTCCCTCACATGTGAGGTATTTCTGGATGGTTGTAAGGAGCAGAGCATAATGTTCTTTTATATAATTCCTTGGCACAGCTTTAGTGAGGTCCTCATTTGCATATTGATCCTTCAGAAATTCCTTACAGGGAGTCATGTCAAACTTTAAATTCTTGAACCATTCTTGTCCACCTCTTGGAATTTCAGTGACAGCAGAAGACACAGGGAACTCTAGCATTGACACCTTAGAATTCAAGCCAGTGAAATTTAATGCAAAGGCTTTAGTTACCTCTGTATGTCCTCCCTTCAATTTTTCGCAAAACCTCCAGCAACCAGCCTCTTCAAAAGATCGTGCTACACCTTCATCTCTGAGTGTAAGATCAAGCCCCTCTGGCTCGGTTCTTAGGCACCTTCCGGATCGATGTTCTCTTTTCTCCATCTTGCTCAGAATATCTTCACACCAAGAACTAATCAGCAACTTCAATTTACAAAACAACTTCGGCTTTGGAGTGCATGCTCGCTTGCAATGATCCCTTTTTAAATGAAAACTCGGGCTTCTTTGTGTTTTTTCAAACACTCGTCATAGAACAGGCACGTTAATGCATCATGAATAAACATTATGACACTACCATACCTCATAAGATCTCTTAAAATAATTGTCATGTGCGTGATCCTAAATCTGATGGCGGAATGAATCCTATCATGACCTGGAGAAGACATCAACTGACAAAATATGCACGGACCTAATGACTCATCTCCCGAGATTTGACATTTCAAGAAAATGCGCTGCAAAAAACCCCGAATCCTCGATTTCGTAGCGCAGACAATTATGAATTGACAAACCGCGCTACGAAATGGCTGCTAGATGATACGATGTGGAAAGGTGGAAAAATGATTGCGCAGCTAAATTGGCCAATCAGATCGCGCTGCGAAACTGCGCAAAATCAAAATGATGCAATCAAGACAAGACATGCTTTAAACCATAATGAGGGAGGGTATCTAACGGTTTTTTTTTTTAGAAGGACTCACATCAATACCTTTTGAAATTATAACTTCAAAGTGACACACCTAAAAACCTATTGACTTAAACCAATTTTTTTTTTATATGAATCTTTGGACATAGGTGAACTGTGGTTTTAAGTGATAACACATGCTATGACCTCATTCATGAAAACAACCATTCATTGTTCCCATTGCCACATGCAACTTTCAACATGCATAAGCAATGCCTAATCAACTATACATACACATAAACGCATGTAGTCGAGCATAAGCGATCAACTCTTGTAACCAAACCTACAATACGGATACCTATAATAAAACATAAAAGAATGAAAACTAACATACAAATATGTAACTAGTCATATACTCATGATGATGCATTCCACAAAATCAATCATCAAGTTCCTCATGGCAACCTTACTACAACCATGATCAACATTATACAATTCAACAAGCACATGGAATGCAAGTGTGAGAGACACACATGCAACTTACATACATGCATGACTAATAGACATAGCCCATCCATTTTGAGGGGTGAACCATGCTCTGATACCACTCTGTAACACCCTCCTCCCACATCTACCCAAGTAACTAGCTAACCAGGGTAAACATGCGACGAGAGGCTACCATGATTGGATTTTACCTCCTATGTGACCTTAAGGAAGTGTTATTGATGGAAACATAACACACAAACATTCAATATCACCTTCATGACCCTCAGGAACCAATCCAACACTTCAGACATCTTGTCGTTGGGTCCTACTAAAGTTTTGACCATTTTCAGCCTCAATTTTTTCATGCTATATGCATGATAGCATCAGGAAACCCTAACTCGCACTCCCAGGCTTGCCTACCAGCGTCTAGAGATTCATTTTTCTAGTTTTGTGCCAACATCCTCGAGATTTGAGCCATTTTTTCAATCCCAGAGCCCAAGTCACTGCCCAAAATGGAACGATAACATAGGAGCAATAAAATAACAGGGAAACAATGATGCAAAAGCAATAAGTTAAAAAAGATCTTAATCGAACCCCTACTAGCCATGACAATAATTTCGTCAAACATATCACAAACATGTAATCTATAGGTGTAACCAACATAATTAAAAATAGCGATCTCAGACTTATCTGAGAATTGATAAGAACCATTGTTCCCACATATACTTTTATGCATTATCATCTATTAGGTCATAGATACATTATCCATTCATTTACAAGTAAAAAAATGTTTAGATCCATACATAGTCGTTCTCATAAAACATACATATAACCAACATAGTAACAATGGAAATACCATAAATATATCCTCCATAAGATCCACATATAAATCATTACATTTACACATGAAAGAAATAAACCAACCGGAGATGGGACTACCACATTCCACCCAACCATATATTAGCTGAGCCAAGTCTCTCTTCAACCAATCACCCCCATGCCATATTCCAGGCATGAATGTGGTGCTCATATAACACACCAAACAAGCACGGATGCCACCGAAGTTCTCCACCTACACCATCAAGAATTGGAGTGCCTCCTAGTCTCTCAGTCTTTACCATAATCCATAGTCCAATCTATGGATCACTAGGACACACTCTCCACGCTTTAGCGTACATTCTATCATGGGACTGCTAGGCCCAATGGAGAGAAATATGCCTCTTGGCTTTACCATATATCCTGCCATTTACTGGCAAGGATTCCTAGGCCCACCAAGGCACACAATCTTGGCTTTACCGCAACCCACAGTCTCACTCAGGGGTTACTATGCGAGTGGCTTCACTGTTATCCATAGCCTAATTCAAGGAACATTGGGCCATGTGTTTGTCATTTCATAGATCCAACCCACTCAGCTTCGAATCCATCCGTCCATCCCAACTCAACCAAATATGAGAACCCATCCCATCAAAATTGTCAAGAAATGGCAAGGTTAGGTTGAAGAGCATTTTCACACCTGGAAAAACCCATAACCACATGCAATACCATGTATGCCATCTAGCAAGCAAAATACACATGAAAGTCAATACCTACAATGAAGCTTGTTGTAGCTGCTTGATCCTACCTTTCCCTGCTTGATCTTTGCTTCCTCTTGCCTTCTTTGCCTTTCTTTCTCCAATGCCAAAGTTCTCCAAGAAACTCTAAGTGTCCAAGAGCGAGAGAGAGAGAGAGAGACAATAATGAGAGAGCTCCAAAACTCAACTGATAAAAGGTTACCATCTGATCCTTAGAATCCCTTTTATGAATGAGGCCTCTATTTTCTTCATTTTCCATTATTTTCCTCCTCACATACAACCTGTGACCTTTCACCTCCTTTTTCTCCTAACTTCCATTATTTTCATAAATAAATATGCCAAAAATGTCAATTTTTCTTTCCAAAGCCTTAGTCATTTCCTTTTCCAATTTCCTTAGCCATAAACAACCAAATGAACACCCCCTAGGATGTCTTGCCCAACATTCAACTTGGAATAAGTTTCCCATCAACCATGGTTATTACTTTTAACTTTTATTACATGGAATTTTCACCAAGGCTATTACATTGGCACTCCCTTTTCCATGTTGAGGATATATTACTTATGCCAGCTTTCCATTTGTAAAGTAGTGCTAAACATTCTAATTTTTGAATTTTCCCTTGTTACATTTTTCTGATCAACTTTACTCAAAATATGGCTAGAAATTTAGAAGATTGTTGGCTTTGCAAATATGGGTTATTGAGATTGTGCAAGTTGGCTATGGTAAGCATTTTTCAGGGTATTAAATACCTTATTACATTC
Source organism: Pinus taeda (assembly GCA_000404065.3). NCBI lineage: Eukaryota > Viridiplantae > Streptophyta > Pinopsida > Pinales > Pinaceae > Pinus > Pinus taeda. The sequence goes on along the minus strand of APFE030391413.1, from coordinate 4,497 downwards.
AAAAATGCAATTTAAGTAGGTTAAATTGCATTTTAACCAGCCAATACTTTATCAAATTTTCATCATGATTACTATAAAATGTTTATAAAGTAGAATGTTTAGACGAATTCATTTCTAAGGGGAAATTTCTCTCCAATTTTTCATCATTTGTCAATGCCTTATGGAATATTTCCATCTGACCTTGCTCTATAGCGTATTACACCCCACCACATGTCATCCATATAAAGCCTCCACATGGATTTGATTGGTGAATGTTTGATGAATTGATGCATCATTATTCCCCACCTTTGACGTACTACACTCTCCTTCTACTTAGTTCAATATGTTTGATGGTTTTTCTATTCGAATATCTAGGCATTTAACCCATTGTTGGTGAATAATTTTTCCTTCATGAAAGTTTTATTTATTTATTTTTTATTCCACACAAGAAAATTCATACACAAGATAAACTTATGTAATTAGAGGTACCAAAGTGTTTTGGAATATTCTCAAGAAATAATCCACAACCATTGATGATGCAACATCAATATAACCTATCAAAGTTTGTCCTTCCCACATGAATTTTAACTTGAAGGTTAATGTGGCATCATCCCCGTCATCCCCATAGGAGTGTAAGGAAGAGTAACCTTAGACCTGGTACATGGGAAGTGTGGATTAATGACATCAAGTATGGAGTTATTTCTACAAGTTGTGTATGGCATTCATAACTAGTGCACTCTTGTGGAGCAATAGGGAGAAATTATGGCATATTTTCATTTGAAATTATGGTAAGAGGTGGAGAGAGAGTTGTATGGTATATTTGGTTTACTAAGAAAGAAAACCATCTCTTCTCTATTAGTGTGGAACTTGATTATTTGGAAGCATGAGTAGAGAGGGGCATAAGTCTTTGAGAAGCAAACATTTTGTTATCTACGGCTTAGGAAGGGGATTATTTGTGGAAGTTGGATGAAGAGATTAGGTAATTATTGATTTACAGTTGCCTAGGTGTCTTGGAGCTCTGGAGTGGCTCTTTATCTCAGAGTTAAGGAAATTTACTAGATGGTGGGGATTATTTGGACTTTTCTACTTTCATGCTATAAGAATTTTCCTCCCCCCTTTGGCATAAATTTTGGGTCTAGTAAGGTGACAAGTAGGCTCGTGATCTCATTACAACACTGTCAAATGAGAAAGAAATGGGGTGTGTGCATTGCATGGACAAAGGGTATTCTTCTTTGCTAATACTAGGTATATTTTTTCCCTTTGTCTTTATCTCTTTTATTATTTCTTTTGGGGGGAACAAGGTCATTTTAGCACTCATTGGAAAAGCTCAAGTTCTTTGGGAATGTTGTGGGGCGAGTTGGCTTTATGGGGATGATTAGGGGAGGTGGGTTTTTATTTTGGTGTCTACTATGTTTAATTGGGTAGGGTTGATTGTGTTTGGTATCATTAGTTCTCATTAATATAACCATTTTGTTCCTCAATCTCCTATCCTATTTAATTCCTTCAAGTTGGGTTTGAATTTGTTTTCTATCAAATAAATCCGGTCTTTTTTGTTTATGAATGAAGGGGGGAGTTAGTCCATTTGGGTTAATACTTGTATCGTTATTTCCCAGTATTAAGTAGGGATGGCCTCTCTATCCTCTGGTGAGGGAATTATATGCTTATTGTGTTACCTTATTTTATATTTATGTTAATGTAGTTGTTTGACTTGCTGGGTTGATGAGGGGACTAGCTAGGAGCCCTTTATGTGCATAATTTCTATTGGGTGTCTAGGTTATCTAGTTGGATCAAAGATCAAGTCTCTAGAGAATTGGGATTACTTCTCTATTGAAGTTGTAGGACAGTGAACAATATTAATTCTGAGTTTTCTTGCATTAACACTAATCTAAGTCTACCTCTCTAGTAGTCTAGGTGATAATACATGGGTGGTTGTCCAGTGGACAAACTCTCGATCTAGAATTGTCTATTCTCATAGAATATTGTGAGCTCATATTTGGAGGCATTGTCTTTCGACATGGTAAATATGTTGGAACCAACCAATTCTATTAAGATGCCATGCCAATGGGATAGAGTTAGTAGTGCAGAAACTTGTTATTAAGAGAGAGCATAAAGGGGGTAAGCTCATAATAAAAAAACAACTACAAAACTTTGCAGGTTGATGCAGGGCACTTAATTTGGACTTGATTCAAGAGGAAATTACTAGAACAAAGAGTGAGGCCGCTTCCCATAGATCCTCCCTTTTAGAGAGTAGAGTGTTTGTTAATGGGCTAACTAGATCCCAGATACAAGAAAACCATAGGGTGTTCCACCCAATATTTTTAGAATGTTGATTTATATTAGTAGATGAAGTTTATTCTGGGGTGCACATTGATGGATATTAAAGAGCGTAGAGATCATTTCCTCCACTCATTGGAGCGCTTGCATAACCACCTGAATATTATGGATTATAGAATGGTGTAGATTGAGAAGCACCTTAGCCTTCCTCCTATGGTTAGCATGCCTTAGGAGAAGGTCAAAAAACTTGTTAGGATTGTAGTTTATGAGTTAGAGCCCTGAGAATAACATTTTACGCCATTTCTTCAATTGTAATTTATCATTACTCTGTGTAGTCAACAAATCTCAAGACAGTACAACAGATATAACGAGTTTTTTATATTGTCTTTTTTTTTGTTATCTTAGTTCCCCCTTAGGAGGATTATATTTTGGTTAGGGTCAAGTCTCCCTAATGAGAGGCTGACATTGTCTATCTCTCAAGTGACATAAAAAAGATTTCCTCCAATTCATATAATATTCACTTTACAAAAAAAAATAGATGATCCAAAGTATATTGATTAAAATAACATTTTTATATATTAAAAATTAATATAAAATATTAATCAATGTAAAACTAGGTAACTTAATTAAAATGATGACATTGATTGCAAGAAGGAATGAAGGAGTTTCTCTTGTCTTTATCTAGGGTTAGGGGTTTGAAGTTTTTACAGGGAGTTACAGTGGTAAATAGGTGAAGTAAATCGGCCTCAGGAATTTTCGGTAGCACCTCTTGTGGTCACAAGTAGTGGTTATAGTATTGTAACAGGTGGTCACTATGAGGGAATGGAGGAACTAGTGGATTTCTTACCCAATCTCGATGAATATGTAGCATTTTGGTCTTACAAGCCACCTTAGTAGCATGCATTTGTGGCAGGTAATCTAGATAAATATTCCTTTATGGAAGCTAAAACTGTGAGGTTTGGGCCTAATTAAATGGTGTTCCCCATTTTTTCCCCAACACATTATCTCTTGAGCAAGATATTTTCTCTTTGGCATTTTCTGGTATTCCGAGTTCATTTTCATTAGGGCCTACCACTTGTCCAGGTTTTGAGGAGCGCATCTAGTGGGAACCCAAGGTGAGTGTTTCTCTGAGGGTTTCCCAGGCATTTTCTTGGTCCCTAGTCTTTGATGAGCCCCAATTTTGGTACAATTTGGGCTCATTTTGGCCTATTTTACTTGCTCAACCATTCATCTTTATTTGCTTATGCATGTATTTCTTAGTTTATTCATGTTGTTTGTAGGAGGAAGGTTAGACACTTTATCTACGTGACTAATGCATTGTGATTCCAGGTTTTGGCATTAAAAAGGGGAGCAAGAGACAACGCAAAAGGGATAAGGAGACAATAAGGACTGCTGATTTTGTGGAGAGATGTCCACAGTCTTGGGACATTCCTCGTGATTCCCACCAAGGACTCCGAGCTCCAATCCATCTCCCCTCCGAGCTCAAGAAGCATCCAGCTGTCCTACATGAACAACAGTCATAAACTGTTCCTCAAGAGCAGTAGTTATGACTACCCTACAGGATCCGCAGTCAAACTCTAGTTGGACAGCCGAGCTCCTAAAATCAAGGGCACTCGGTGACTCATCGTTTTTTTGTATAAATATGAAGGCCTTAGCCTTAGATGGTTGTTGAAACTCTCGCATTATCATTGTAATTTCGGAGCACAGTTCAGTTTTGTTCCTTTTTGTAAGCCAATTCGGCATGACATCAATTTATGAATAAAGAAGGCAGTTTGTGATCTAATCTGAGTTTTCTTAGGAGACTATAGCTCTCAGGTTAGGGCCCAACCTGAGAGCCATAGATCCCCTCTATTGTAGTGTTGTTTCCATTTCATTTCCAGCACTTTAAGCTTTTATTTGCACATGCAATTCGAATTGCAGTTTGATGATTTGGTTTTCTTATGAGTAGGATAGATTTTGCTTATGGTACAGTTGTTTCCACTTGCTTAGAGGATATATACCATCAATTGGAGCTCCAACAAAACGGTTGTTAAGGCTCACTGCCATCTCTATTGAAGATTGGGGTGCAGTCCATAACTAGCCACCAAAAACACGCATTACTTTACTTGATGATTGCTGCAATACAGTCACGGTCTTGATTAGATGCTTCCTTGTCAGTCACACCTGCACACATACTTTCATCACAACCTCATACATATTTCTCTTCGCGTTTTGGATTGCTGTTCATTGAATTCATGGCATAAG
>APFE030391411.1:13180-34366 GCA_000404065.3 Pinus taeda | reverse complement strand
TGCACTGAAAAATCAGTGAACAAGACAACAAGAGTTCTCATCAAATTTCTGCAACCAAACAAGAGATATAATGCTCGTAAGACATCAACACCATTGGGTTTATAAGAAAACTCTGTCATATAAACAAGACTCTGCCATAACCAATATTCTTGTAGCTCCATACAAGATGATATGACGAGGATAAACACAATATTCCACATTAAACTTAGTGCATCCAATAATATCAATAACTCACACAAGCATATAAAAATGATCTTAAATGTATGGGACCATTAAGTTTGACCATTAAGCATATAACCATATAAGAATGTTGAAAACATTAATAAATTGTGTTTAGTAAAATAATTATGTATTAAAATAAAAACTAATTACTCTAAGTTTAAAAAGACAAATATTAATTTATTATATATATTATCAAATTTAATCATAAATTAAATAAATAAAAATTCAATTATTTTACTCAAATAAAAATAAACAAAGATTTATCATTCTCACACAGAGTTAGAAAAACCCTATAAAATAAATCTCAACTAATAAAACATCTAAGGAATTATATATATTATATTATTATTTATAGAGAGAGAGAGAGCAGAGAGAGAGATGAGAGAGAGCAGATACTTTACAACATAAAAAATAGAGAACAAAAGACATGTAACATTATATTGTTTACCAAAAAAAAATAAAAATACTCAATGCAAATATAAACATCTTTTTGGTTCCCAATCCCATAGAAATATATTCTATATATCCATAGAGCATATAATGTTTGTCCCACTCCATAATTTTATTTGTGAACATAGACTGATTGGATATTGATAATGCATTTTGCAAGCAAAGTAGAGATGGATTAAAAGGTCTATGAGCTATTGCGTTTTGGTGTGTAGATGTAATCTTACAACTAAAGCAATCCAATTCAAACACTGTTCTTCATCCTCATTCTTCTCATGCCATTCCCTAACTGTAATGTTTATAAACAAAGTCAAGGCAATGCAAGCAAAACAGAAAAAAAATGCTAGGAAACAACGAAATAAATATTTATTATTATGAAATGTTTTTTATTAAAAGGAATGTATATAGAAGCTTTTTTTCCCCTGGGAAAATGCGTACTTTTATTAAATATAACAAAATTACATTTTGTAGACGCACAAGTGCATATGCAAAAGCAGCACAAAATACTGTTGTCATAAACAGAAAAAATACCGGAAGAAGTAATGAACAATAGGGGAGGAAATTATGTTTTCCTCCCTTTTTTATTCTCAACCTTTCGCCACTCCCCTCGAGTCTGTGAGGATGAAAAAAGAACTAGAGAAGAGTCCTCCACAATGCAAGGATTTTCCTTTTCTGTATCAGAGTGTTCTGGAGAATGTTGTCTTTTGGCCCCGCTAGTGTCCACAAAAACGAGTATTTTCTCCGACAAAGAGTCCATCATTTCCTGTGCTGCAAATTTCTCAATTTATGGCGACTTGTGTATCTGATTGTTTGCTATGGGAATGGTTGTCGTGGCTTCTTCCCTAATAGGATCATTGTCATGTTCAAGTGGAGGGTTAACTGCCTCCTCGTCCTCTGTTTCTTCTTCTGGATTCACTGTGCATTGCCAACCTCTTGGTTTTTGTGCTTGTTTCTTGTTTCTTCTAGTTTCTCTTTTTACTTGGGGACAATTATTATGGAGGTGACCTGTTTGTTGACAGCCTCGACACCTGAAGGCTGTGTTTTCATAATCTAGTGGTTGTTTCCACTGTGTGTTGTTATGGATCAGAATTATGCTATCAAGCAGCCCTTGACTAAGATCAACCTCCACACAAATTTTGGCAAAAGTATGTATGCATCTAGCAATTCTTTCCATATCTTGCTTGATGTATTTGCCTATCGCATTCCCCATTGCTTCGAAAACTTTGGGAAGCCAGAAGTGTAATGGGAGGTTGTGTAGCCTGACCCATACCAACATTTTGGAAACCACCATAGAGGAGGGGTCAAAAACCAGGAACCAGGGGGTCATGAAGAGTCCTGCATTTCCCCAGAACCATGGCCCCTCATGGAGGACATATTCTTTTTCCTTGACCGTGTCGAATTTGACAATAAAAAATCCTTTGGAGCACAAATGGATGTCACGATTTGTTGTCCATGTGGAGAAGATCCATTGTCGTAATGCCTCTGTTTTAGGCCAAAAGCCATTGAATCTACATGACAGTCATGGAAGAGAAATCAGTATGAAAGTTGTTTGCCTCAGGCAGATCAATTGTCAATACTGGTGTCTACATTATTTGCTCCACTATATGGGGTCCAGGTAGATCTTGTGTTGGTGCTGGCTTGTTGATGGCTTCCCCCTTCCCTTTGACGACATCCTTGAAAGAACATGTGCCCTTTGAGCTAGATCCAAAGCTTCCACCTCTCAGACTCGTGCTCAGTATGATAGTTGAATCTCGCACTATGCCATAATGCTGCACTGTATATTTTTCCTATAAAATATGTCCTACATATACCAAGCTTAGCAGGTTTGCTGAGATGCCTAAATATTCTTGTATTTTGTCCTTTATATTTTTTATCAGCATCCGTGTACAGGTTTGCTTGCAAATTGTATTCCCTGACAGGGTTCTGACGAAGATTTGTATCATTTCATGGTCGAGGTCCTTGATGGCTAGTTTTGTTTTTTGCCTGGATTCTTCTGCCATTTGGGTCACTGAAGCAGAAGGGAGTGCAGGCTCGCCAAGGTCAATTCTCCGGTGCTCATTTAATATATCCAAAGGTCCTGTGTGTATCAGGGAAACCCTGACCTCTCGATGAATGGTATTTTTGAGAAGGGTGGTCTGTGTCATATATTTCTTCACTGCCTTGATCTCATCCTCCCATATCTGTCCGGAGGTGAACAGGGGTGCCTCAAACCGCATAAACCACAACCCCAAGCTCCCACCCCTTTCTTGTTCGTCGACCTTTCCTTTAATAATTTGCCTGAGAGCGGCGGTTCGGTCTTCCCACGGCAGTCCCAGGTGGGACAGTGGTTCAATCAGCCGCATCTCCTTCAATATATTGCAGGCATTGCTGCCTAGCCAGACTGGTTCACCCACGATGGTTTGAACTACGACCCGAAACAAGGTAGAATCTGGTTGTTTTGAATCAATCAGCCCTAGGCGTTGTGGAATGGTGCCCTGTTCCGCCCAGTGAATAAGGTCCTAAGCCAAGAAGGGAGAAACCTCCTCTGGCCACTGTTTGCATTGATCCACTCCTTGGGACTCCTTTCCAGCTAAAGTTCCGGGCCAAATCGTTAATGGTGAATCATGCTCTACAATCCCGACTACCAGGCTCCATACTGTTCCATAGCAACGCTGATCTCTGAGAGCGGCGACGGCACAAAAAATCCCTTCTGTAACCCTAACCATTCGAGCTCCCGCCATGTTCTTTTCTCAGGAAAGAATGTATATAGAAGCTTAGATGAATGCCAATTCCTTTTTTGTAAACCTTTTTCCTGTACTATGGAATTTTCAAAAATGAATAAAAGTTAAAATATTTTTTAAAAATGATATCAAGTTGTTGGTTAACCTAATTAAAAATTTAAAATATTGGTTAAGATTTTGTATTTTCATAATAATTTGATTTTTACTAGAATTTATTTTCACGTCTCATACTACTTATATCAATTAGCTTACAATCAATATATATATATATATATATTCACAAACTTTGCAAGTATGTTATGAGAGTGCTAGATCCAATTAAAATTATAAAAATTTGGATAAAAAAAATTCATTCAGGAAAAACTTCATAATATATATGTCTTGGTCAATGGCAATGTGTCCAACAACAATATACATTCCTTACCTATCTTTTTATCATTCTAGTTTAGCTTCACCATCCTCACTTCCCATTCACAATTATTCATGAGCAACGATATTTTGATTTTGGCTTTTTTTTTTTGTGTTTTCTGGTTGTGTGATCTTGTGTACCACAAGGAAGAGATCCATCTGGTTGTAGAAGGATATGTAAAAAAACCAAACAAACAGTTTCTAAATTTCATAATTCACTTCTTCCTCTTTATTTCATTATCTTTATAAAAAAAACATTTGTTTCTAATTCTCATTTATCAATTATATGATGTTTTTTCACAAACATTATTTAATCATTTTATTTATCCTAATAAAAAGTGGATTATTTACTTAATATATTGGATGTTTCGAAAAAAACTATCATATAATTAAAATTCCATATAATAAAAATATTTAATTATAGTAAACACTACTAAGTTTTCACATTTACACTTTATTCCTACATGTTAAAGTATTGAAGAAAACATCGTGGTAGTTATATTTGTATCAACTATTTTCATGGATTTTAATTTTAAGTGGCTTTCTAATGAAGATTAACAATGAAAAAACATTGCACAAATATTTAAAAATCATGACATAAATATTGCAATGTATTCAAAGGTATCATATATAGTTAAGAGATTTTTTTTATAGATAAATATTTATAAAGGATAAAGCTAAACCTTAGATTAGGTCAAATAAATTAAAGATAGTTTTTTTAAATGATGTGCAAAATATTTTAGATTTTGAAAATCAACCTAAAAGCCTCTAAATTTTCAAAATCATAACATTTTTCTATATTTATTTCAAAAAAACATTAAAATCTCATTTAAAAAATATATACATTAATTTATTTAACATTTCTTACATATTGTTTGTGTATTACGTTGAGTAGACATAAGTACCAAGGTACAAGGCAACTCTTGAAAATATGAGCAGTTCTTTACACAACCAAATGTGAGGACACTAAATATAACTATAGATATGGAAATATTAAAATAAATAGCACCAACAAACCTTTCATATCACTATTTGACTGATTTTTAAGGTCAATAACGATGAGGCTAGTCGTTGGATTGAATTTTCAAGTCATTAACCATGATGATGACAAGGATGAAAACATGGTGGAGATGAACGTTAACTCAAGCCTTTTTGGTAGTAACTTCAATGCAATATTAGTCAACAAATAGTGAAAGCAAACTCCTCCAAGCAAGGGAAAAGCAAACATGATCGAGGAACACATTGGCCCATCCTCCCAACTTGCCTCTTAAGGAAAGATTCTTTGATTTCTTATGAAGTTCTTACATCTCTAGATATTTTGTTTTGTTTCATATATGTTCACTAGATATGTGGACATTATATGTTTTTTTGACAACTGGAAAACTTTCATTTCATATAATCAAGCATTTTCACTATATTAGCTGATAGTTAGGTGTGGTTTAGTTTCTTATTTTAGCATGACACACCTAGTTCTCTATGTAAGTATTTTGTACAATATTAATACATACATAGTCTCGCATATAAAATTGAAATTGTGGAATTCTAATATTTAACTTAGAAGAATAAGTTGTTCGTTGATGCCAAACCTAAAATCTACCCAATGAGGTTTGAATCCTATAGGCTACTCAATTATGTCAACTAGTTTTAAATATCAGATGGTAACAATAATTGAATCATAGAAAACCATAACCTCAAATTATAAAGACTCAATTGAATAGGTCTAATGAACTAAAGTTTACAAGAGATATGTACTCAATTGATCACAATATGGTAGTCTTGGACTCATGAAATCATTTAAAAACTTGACATTTATATACTTCTCATATCTTTAACTTTAATTAGCAAACTCTCCTTATTTGATATTTAATTGTTTAGATTCATATTGATTACATGAATATATATTTGTAATTAAAATTCATGTACTTTATGTAATATTTTAGTTCTTTGACTAATTCCAATTTCGATTGAATCAAGTACTCACACATCATTATGGGAATTTTGAGGTCTAAAATGGGCCTTCTAAGAAAAGTGTACAACCAAAATAAACTTTATAAGAACCAATTGGACTCAACGTGATGATGTCAACCATGGGAGATGAATCACCATTTTTGGAGTAAAAAGGTAAAAAGATAAATAATAATAATAATAATAATAAAATAATAAAACTATTTTTTCAACTCATATTTTCAACATCTCCATAAGGTTTTACTCCAATTTTGAGCGGGAGTACTTCCTGGATGCAAAATTTAATTCCCCATCTAATGAATACCCATGTTGCATACTTTCGATGGACCCTACTACAAGAAAAATGAGAAATACATGAAAGAACATGATTGCAATAATGTTTTTCATGTATTTCTCATTTTTCATGTAGAAAGGTTCATCGGAAGTATGCAACATGGCTAATCCTTGGATAAGGAATCAAATTCTGCATCCAACGAGTGTTGCCATTCGAAATTTGAGTAAACCCATAGGGAGATAAGTTGAAATAAGAGTTGAAAAAATAGTTTTTATTTTTTTCCCTCTAAAATATGATGATGTAATCTAATCTTATTTCTACTATTATTTTATAATTTCCTTAGGATTCCCATTATCTCCCTCCTTCTTTGCACCATATATTTACTAAACGACTCAACATGTTGCTAAAATATTGTTTGTAATTCATTGCATAAAATCAAAAACTACACCAATATGTTCAACTATAAGACCATCCACTTTGATTAATCTTATTTTTAAGCAATATCACATTTTAAAAATTGTAATTAATATAACTGAAAAAATATCATTCCATAATTCTATCCTTTTACTTTTTGAATAACATTTTTTTCCACAACTTATTTTCTCTCATTTTTTTAAATAATATTCTTTTTCCACAATCTCTCCCAATATAATATTTTTTTTTCCCACAACCTTTGAAGCCTCTCCCAACCTCAGTATAGGTGAGGTAGTAGTGAACCCCTATTATTAAAAATGCTTCCCAAATATAAAATGGGTAAAAGTCAACCCCTTATTATTATAAAGGCCCTCTCCCCTTCGTAATGCATAACCAAGTAAAAGTGATCTCCCTAGAAAGGTTCTCTCCCCTTCGTGGACCACTTAAAAGAAAGCATGAATAAGCTCTCTCCCATTCATAATGCATAAACCTCCCCTTCATAATGTATAACCAAGTAAAATTAATCCCACTGTTATTAGAAATGATCCTCCCTATTATTAGAAGGGCTCTCCCAATATAAAATGGATAAAAGTCAACCCCTTATTATTAGAAAGATTCTCTCCCCTTCATAACCGGTTACCTCTCTCTGCTTCAGAATGGGTAACCACATTATTACAAAGACTCCTTGAGCTACAACAAATTGATAAGATTTCATATAAATTGGAAATCACCCTTTTTCTCATTGCATTTTATTGATAATGCAAGGTCTACTCAAATGACACAAAAGTGCATTTAATGGGAAATGTTGAATTTACCAATTAAGCGATCCAAGATTGGATTATAACAAGTGGAGGAAGAATTCCCAATCATGTTACAACAAGATAAAAGTGGGGACATTGTTTGTTAAAAAGATTCCATAGTAGGCACCCCAATTACTTATTATATCACATGCATCAATGATATAAACTAGTTTAAAAGGAATTGAAGCTGCATACTACATTATAAATAAATTTATATAAAAATCTTTGAAACCTTTACAATGCAAAATTGACATTCAAAACACCTTCAACTCATGTCTTGTCTTGGAAATCTCTCTAAATTTCTGAGAAGAATTTTTAAGTTAAAAATTAAGTGATTAAAGGATTTATATTGTGCCACCAACTATACAAACAATAAAATTAAAGAGGTTACCTTGAAAGGATGAAAGTAAATTTCCTTTGATTCACTTATTCTAAATGACTCACTCGGTTCCTAAATAAGAATAAAATATTTTCATAGGATCATGATGCACTCTAATACATTACAAAAAGAATTAGCATGCATTCATCCAAACCAAGTCGAGGGCATATTTAAAATATATTTGAATTAATTATAAAAAGATTAACACAACAACAAGGAACACTTTTTTTCTCTACTTAGAGATTCAAAATAAGATGTATCTATGCTTGTGTATTTTAATATATTATATCTTTTTTCATGATAGGAAGAAAATATAACTTTTTCACCTTACAAGATTCAATTTCTTTTATTTTCATTTGTACGAATTATACACACAAATAAACCTTGCAAATCTCAATCACCTAAATTGTAAATTGTATCTCACTTAACTCGATGCAACACTATAAACCAGTGCATGAACTTATAAAAAAATGCAAATGGATGGGGAAAAATGAGACCCAAACACAGTTAGAACATGTTCCAAACTGTATTGTACATCAAGATAACCTATTCCCCTTGAAATCCTCACATATATATTGCCAGTATGTTACAGAGAGTAAGATCCCCTATGGTGTGTACATGTCGATCAAACTCCAAGGTGATTTGAACAACAATATACAACTATCAAACTAAACTATAAAATAGATAGTCCATCTGATTATGGATATATCTAACTATGGCAAGCACTTAATGTCTCAAAGGCTTTATAAGGGGGTGAGGCAAAAGGAGAAAACAAACATACTCAACAACAAAATAATAAAATAATAGGCCGAATAAGAAGCAAAACACAACCAAACCATAGAGCCTCCAATTCAACTACAAGTAGACAACAATCGCATGCAGTGTATATTTGTAAAAAACAAAATATGTCCTCATGTCTTGTTGATGAAAACATCAAATGTAGGTTAAAAGCATCATGCTTTGAAATCCCTTACTCAACCAAATATTTTTGTTTAATTTACATTTCTTTTCAACCATTCAAACATCAGAACATGTTGGAATAAGAACACAATACATAATATTGATGTTATTTAATATGACTTAAATACAATGTATGATCATGATTCCAAAGGTTTGGTAATCACAATAAGAAACAATATTTTTGTACAGTTAAAAATAGGCCATAGAAATATTTGAAACAAGTTAATGAGACTGATGGTCCCAATGCATAATTATTTTTCCAAATTAGAAAATACACAACTTTGAGGATGCACACTATTGCAAATCCAAAAATATTTACATTAATCTAGTTGAAGAGAGAAATTCACCTAGTTGACCAAATAAATAATTAACTAACTTTCAAAATTCTTCTTTGGCATCTCTACAGTCATCATCTTTAGAATTTGAAGTTGTCAGTAATACTTCCTTGTGTCCAGCGTTTTAACATCTCCAAGGCTGCTTTTGGTTGATCCATTGGGACCATATGACCTGCATCATGAACCTGGTGCAACAAAATAGAATATTCCATCCATAAGGAAGAAGTCATGTACTAGCAATAAAGAAATCAAAGATGGTCATCAAGTGCTTTTTACCTTGAGAAAACTGAGTGGTCCATAACTGGTTATTAAACCTGCTTCCTTATCATCTACAAGGAAGGATTTTATAGGTGCCTTCTTGAAATTATCTTTTCCAAACCAATCCATGGAATTCACCCATCTTGAATTGCCTGAAAGACACATAATTTGAACAATTAATTCTTAAATTTTGATGTTTTGGCTGACAACACTAAAAAGCACAACTGCAAATAAAGTCATTGTCCAAAACAAAATCAATATTCTTTATGTATACAACATCATTACCTAACCAATTGCAAATAAGATCATATTCTCCTGCATAAACTAGCAGCTTGACACCGTCCTCCAAGAGTGTTGGAATGCCAACTTCCATATTCCGCATCCAGTCAGCAAGCATATATTCAAAAACCAGGGTGCTACAGAGGCCAAATTGTTGGCTACCAACCCCTAGGGCATCCTTAACGGAAGATTGGTTTAAGTAATACTTCATATTTAAGAAACCATAGCACAGGTCACCATTGCACTCCTTTCGAATATCATAGTACTACAAAATATAAAACAAAATTGATGAAAACTACATTCTAATATGCAAAATGCTAGTAAAAAAAATATCATGTCTGACTATCTAGTATTTAGAAGTTAAGAGATCATTTCTTACATTGATATTCCCAGCTAATGCCAAAATGGAATCGAAAATTGATTTGCACGTAAAGTATGATGCAATGCAAGTGTCATTCCCTTTGGTACCTGGCAAGATATCACACCGACTATAATTAGAACTCACATTAGGAACCCTCGATGAAGAATCTAGCATAAGATCACCCTTAACCAGTATCAAATGCATGAGATATATTATCAAAGACGATATATTGTCAATTACATGAGATATATTATGAAAGGAGATATATTGTCAATTACATGAGATATATTATCAATTACATGAGATATATGATCAAAGACGATAAAAATTAAGTTTACCATACTGCTAAATGTTTGTAAAAACACACAATAAAAAATAATCAACTAATTAGAAAAGAAAAAAGCATCACCTTGCCAAATAATTTGAGATACAGATAAGCCTTTACTATTGTTATGGAAAACACTTGGACATTCATCTTAAAAAATGCATTGAATATTTCACAAGTCTTCCACTGAGGATAAGTGCTAAAAGCCCTCAATACAAGTTTTATGGATAGTTCACAAGTTGTATTGGTCCAACTGTGGCTGTCCTCCCAATCAAGGAAACAACATGCAAAAACCCACTGCGGAATATTACCAAAAGAACTACATGATAAACGTAGCTTTCCGTTAAGGGTGAGAAATAGATGGTTAAGTTTTAACTCACCACAAATTTTTATGGACCGTTCACATGATGGATAAATTTTGTTGATTCGATTGTAATCATCTTCCCTAATAAGACCCATCTCGAATGCATAATCTGTGTATGCTTTATACTGGATCGTTGGATCAGTAAGTCCATTACCAATGGCAAATCCCTGCAGGAAGTTTGAAATACATATAGATGAAAAATGGGCTTTAAAAATCTTCTTGATAGCATATTACTTGTTTATAAAAGTTTCTATAATTGAAAATTCTAGTAATAATAAAAACATAAGGGATGCACGCGCCCATCAATTATAGTTTTCTCTTAAAACTCCATATATAGAAGCATAAAGGTGATAAGCCAGATAACACAAAACAACAAAACGAAAGAATGTGACACACTATACCTTTAAATTTATTGGAAGACCCTCATTGTTTTTGTTTCCTTGGTGGACCCTACTTGTAACTGCTGGAACATAATGTCCACCATATGACTCTCCAGTGATAAAGAGATCATTCTTTGCATACTTTGGATGTTCTTTAAAAAATTCCTAGCAGATATTGGTGAAACTTATTAGAGTTTAAATCTGCATTCATCGACAAGCAACTACAAGTTTTTTTTACTTACAAATTGACAACTTCAACTTGTACATGGGCCACCCACAAAATGGTTAAATTGCTAATTAAAAAAAGCAAATTTCCATCTCTATATTAGGTAGATATCAAATACATCACATGTGGAAGAAATGAAACATACTTGTATAAAGTCATACATATCATTACTAACACCCTTCTCATCATGACGAAGGTCACGTCTGTCAGTGTTGTAACTAAAACCAGTTCCAGTAGGTTGATCCACAAAAATGATGTTTGATGCCTGCCAAGTTACTAACATATTATATTCAACATCTTGAGTCTTTAAAACACTAATTGATCCTTTTCAAGTTAGAGGCAAGAGTGCATAAATTAAAAAACATTATAACAAATTGTTATAGGCAAGTGTGTGTAAATTAAAAGAAAAGTTATTAGAAAATTATTTATACAAAATAACACATAAATACAATGATTTCTTAGGCACTCTACAACCTAGTATGAGGTATATGTTGTCACATAACTTAACATTTAAAAATTATAAAATAATACTTACATTAACAAAATAAAAAATAGTAGTAACACCAAATAAAGAGCTAAATAAGAGAAATTAAAACTTTTCTTATATTTTCACTTTTCATTGTGAGGGAGGTGTAAATAATTACATTCTTAATATGGAGTTGATATATAATACTAAAAAATATTAGTACCCAAAGAAAATAATGTGGGTAGTAAATCAAATATTTTCATATGCATGTTGAGTAAAATATTTTAACATCAAATGTAGTGAGAGAAAGTGTGGGCGAGTTCTTATTCCATTAATAGGTTATTTCTAATTCCAGGTATGAAATATTTGTAATTCCTTCAATGTTTAAGATTGAGTTTCAAATAAAATATTTCAATCTAAGCTAAAAAACAACGTAGATCCATCTTAATCCCAAATTTAGAAAGATATGAGAGGAGTCAAATCTTTCCAAGTGCAATCCTTTCTTCAAGTTTTGCACTCAAAAAGGGGTTCGCATCTTGAGAGATTTGATACCTCTTGGCATTTGGTAAATCTGGAGCTAAGATGGATATATGTTGGTAATACAAGACAATTTAGGCTAGTAGATGTGCCACTACATACATCATCAATGAGTGATAATAAGACAGAGATCAAGATATTATACAATTTAGGAAACACAATTCCATAATAGAGTTAAGAAAAATCTTTAAAAAGCATGAAGTACAATATATCATTCCCAAGTCAGTATCATTTGAGACACTCATAACATAATCTCATTATGTATGAACAAACACATCAACCTTGACCTCACTGCATTAAGGTTGTTAAAGGATGAGAAACATGACTTCTTCCCTCCTTCAAGATAATTAAAAAGTCAACAAAATTTTGCATTTAAAATTTCAACAGTACTCAGTTATAAAACTTTTTCCTTAAAAATTTCAACATTACTCAGTTACAAAAAAATTTCATTTAAAATTTTAAACAAATCTAGTAGGTAATTTTTTTTACCTTAATTTTCCCTACGTACATATTATAAATTTAGCATAGGTGCCATTACTTTTTACTATCCATCTTCATATATAAATTGCATTTTTCCATTGAAACTCACCACAATGACAGGCATTGCCATAATATTATAGCAAGCATAAAGAGAGTTGACCTAATATCTAAGTCGAAAGTGTCTCTCTTTAAAACCATGACAAATTCTGCCAACATCTAATGTTAAGGACATTCATTAGGAACTAGTTGTTATGCACAAAATCTGCAATGGTAGGGAGTAGAATTTCCCATGCATAATCACAATATAGAATATTCAACAACATTTGATAGCCTTCAGAATAAAATATGAATATATCCTACAAAGTTACAAACATAATATTATAATATCTTGAAGCACATATGTCTAGACTCACTTCTAAAAGGTAAAACACTGCATTTTCAAGTGCAAATTTTCAAATTTAATAGAATAGTGAATTGTACTCATAATAGTCCATTTTCAAGAATACAAAAACTAGAACATGATGAATCACAAAATCCATATGAAGAGATTGAAATCCAAGACTAATTTTCTCAATGGAAACTTGTTGATTGGATTAGAGAAGAAGGGTTCCATTTTCAAGAATGCAAAAACTAGAACATGATGAATCAAAAAATCCATATGAAGAGATTGAAAGCCATGACTAATTTTCTCAATAGAAACTTGTTGATTGGATTAGAGAAGAAGGGTTTTTCTTGCCTAGGTACTAAAGCTAGCAGAAGAACCCATGAGACAACCACTTAAGCAGTTTATTAATTTAATTTAACTATTTCCTGAAACTTAAATTTATGGAAAATTAAAAATACCTAAGTTAGCTTATGATTTAATCTTTGACCATTGATCACGATTAAATCTCAATCATTGAGCCTAGGGGATTAAAGTTGAGATCAAAATTATAAGAGATAGAGTGAGTTGGTGGCAAGTTATTTGAGCACAAGCAAATGTGAGAGGTTAGCTAAGGAAGAGTGAAGGTTTCAATAGATCGAATGACTCAACATCCAAGCAAAATAAATTGAGAGAGGGCCATTCTCTCATAGCCCAATGTAGTAATCTATTCACACATGCACGCAGGAGAGAAGAAGAGTGCTAGAACATATCATCCAAGTAGATAATATGCACATGAGTTTCACAAATCTAGTGCCCATGAAGGGAGATTGATTTAGTTGAAATTGATTGAGTGTTTTCTTGAGATAAAAAGGAAGTTTCTCCCTTGTTGTAATACTAAGAAGAAAATCGAAAAAATAAAACACGCAGTGTTGCAAGTTTTCCATAGAGTTGGGGTTTCCTAGGTATATCTTGTGTTCTATGGTTGATGTGTTTGTCTTCTGATTTATTTCATTGTGCATGATAAGTTAGAAAACTCAATGTCTTTGCAATTTAAGATTCCACTGTAGCCATTGTTTGTATTTCTAGTTTTAATACTTCGAAAATTGTAAATCAATTGTCGTGTTTTAAGGAAATCTAACAAAACTGCTTAGACAAATTGCAAGTATTGCCATAAGTTCTATCATGTTTAGAATGGAAATTTCACTCTCAAGCTAGTCTTTGCATCCATTCACATTCATGACATCAATAGTAGCAAAGATCAATGATTTGGCTAAAAAGTGTTTTTCAATTTTTCTCCTTTCCCATTAACATTATTATTTCTTTGACGGTAGATTCCACATAATGTAAATTTTAAATAAAATTTAAAATAGTCTCTTTAATGCTTTCCCTAGGCATTCTCAACAGATTCAGTAGTTTCCTCTGCTAAAATTCAAATTTCTAAATTTTTCCTTTGTTGCTCTAATCTACACTTGCAACCAATTATATTGTTCTCGATTTGAACCAGAAATACCATACTCTTTTTAACCACTCATCAAAACATTACTTTAAAGTTAAGTTCAAATACATTAAAATAATATCTACTCATTATTTTGTAAGAAATGGTGACTTGGCAGATAAAATACTTAAGTGGATCCAATCTTACATTCACGAATAGCTCATTAAGGGTTGAAAACAGAATCGATCTTTAAGGAATTTAGACTTCTGTGATCCATAACATTGTTTAGAGAATTTTTGGCGTAATTACATAGAAAGACAAAAATTTATCTATGTGATTACGCCGAAAACTCTCTAAACAAAATCGATCTTGTGCACACACACGTTTAAAACTTGTAAAACTATCTCGAAGACTCTTGAAACTAACGCAAAAGACAAAAGAGAGAATACCTTGTCCCATCCATACTCATTCCAGATCAGAGTTAAATTGTCTGTAATCTTGAAAGGCCCATTTTCATAGAAGACAGCAATCTCACTGCCACAACCAGGACCTCCAGTCATCCAAAGAACAACAGGGTCATCCGCTTTGCTGCCCCGTGACTCAAAAAAGAAGTAGAAGACCCTACGCATGACAATTAAGTGTCAGTGTAACCATTTGTCACAATACTAATACCTTTCTTGACAGACCCCAATCTAAATAAACGCCTCCATATATTCTCTCAAAAATCTCCCGAACACTTACCTCGCAGCGTGCGTGTCTTTGAGGCGAAAATACCCGGCATGATGACCCAGTTCTTCGAGGCTGGCGTTCTTTTCTGAGTCCCCATTAATATTCAAATTGATACTCCTTTCGACCAAACGACGGCCGACGTCGTTTTCCTCTTCTGGTTCTGCGATTCCCGGGATCAAATTCAGCTCTTTAATCACCCGTTCGGTCGTCGGCAGCCATAAATGAGAAAATGACGGAGATATGCAGAAGCACAGCAACACCAACAGAACAAAGGCTTTCATCTTCATTTCCTTTTGAAACTTTGTTCTCTGCAACAAGATCGGCGGAAACTGGGGCTTTATATAGATCGGCGTTCGACTCTCTGCCCGGGATAGAATTTGACAGGCAAACTGCCCTTCAAATGCCTAGGAGCTGACGGCGTCAGACGTGATCACGGAGTGGAGTTTAGGGGGAGCAATTTTAGAAGTCAAACCATCGTGCTGGGAAAGGAATTGTTTTTTTTAGATTTTTTGTATTGTTTTTTTTAGATTTGTTTGGTATTGGAATATTGTAGAAATATTTTAGGTGAAATTTTGATTTGTGTTATTTAAACTGGATTTTTGATTGTATAATGGATTCAGTGCTTGAAAAATCTCAAGGCACTTTGATTGTGTGGGGTTACCCAGCGTGTGATTTCAATAAATTTTAGGGAGATTTTAGAGAAATCAGACTGGAAAAACCCATCCAGAAGGCTTCCAAAAAATCTCACTAAATCCCAGTGGGGAGGGAAAGACAGTGTTTACTGATGTTTGTTTTGTTTTGTTTTGTTTTGTTTTTTTTTTTTTTTTTACTGATGTTGTTTTTTTTCTGGGTAAAGACTAAATCTATTAAGAAAAGAAAAAATATAGTACAATCAAGCCTGGAAACAGGCAGAGCAGAGAAGCAGGAACCACAGGTGATGGGAACTCAACCTCATTCCAAAGAAACAGATAAGGGAATGGCCATAGAGAACATAGGACTACATCTGGGAAAAACAAAGCAGAGAAGCTACCCCGAAGGGTTATTTCCTACAAGACGACATTTTTTGCCTTTTTTCTTGTTCACTTTCATCCACCCAGTGGAATTTGGCTGACTCGAAACAAGTTGAAGATTATTCTGATTTGACCGCTGAGCATCCTTCTCAGAATCTGAGAACGAAGAGAGGTGAGAGCGTTTCTGGGAAATCTGAGGGTTAGAGGGAGCCTCCGGAACAGCTGAGGGAGCAGAGTTTACTGATGTTAGAAATTGCTTCCTAAAATTATTTTTTTAAGAATTTGATAATTTTTGAAATTTGATAATAAAATTACTTGAATTGTTATTAAAAATAGAAATTTATATAACACCACTAACCTTATCCAGATTTCCTAAAATTTCTATCAAATTTTAACAAAAATCATGGCAGAATTTTTCCAAACTAATTAATACCAACTAAAAAATAAATAAATGTGAACTAAACCCCCAATATAATATAATTTAATGAACACCAAAGTGATTTGCCCACCACTAAAATTTTGAATATTAAAATTAAAATGACTAAAACAGACATTAAAGCTGCAGAAACCTGTAAATAGAGGGTTGGTAGCGTAGTTACAAAGGATGGCGCTGTGAATAAAGTGATTATAGGTAAGTTAGTTCTTTCTTGGTAGAGTATAAATCGATTTCACCATATATATTTATGAGAGATAACATCAATATATCATTAAGTTTACTTATTCAAATTTTATGATCAATAATATAATGTTTTATGATATTATATAGATTTAGGAATGTTTTAATAGAATATATTATTTATTTGTCTCTCTATCAGTCAACGACTTAAACTTGGAAAATTTGTGATTTGGCCTCTCACTTCAAATACCTTTAGGTCTCCAAAGGTTAAATATGCATGTGATATGACAAAGACATTTACCCTAGGCAAATGGGTTTGCCCATAGATTTTTTCCTCGGAATTTTTTCCAAAAAAAATTAATATATTAAAAGTGATTTAAAATAAAATATGGTATATTTTCATTATTTTTCAAATTACATCAATCAAAAATGGTGGAGTGTAATTATATTTGTTTGGTTGGATTTTTAGCAATATAAATTTTAATAATATTATGGTTTTAAATTTATGATTTCAATTTTAATGTAAAATTATTAAAAAATCTATAAAATGATTAAAATGTAAAATTCTTGAACTATGGCAATTAAAAAAAAAAATTAGAGAAAGATAAAAGTGTAAAATTAGATTACAACAATCATATATAATTTTGATGGTTAGTTTAATTGGTCTAGTCTTTTTGTTAAAGTGTCTTTGCTATTGAGAGGTCACAGGTTCAATTCTCTAGATACTCTTGGAGTTAGACTTTGTGGTTGAGTTGACAATAACTCTATATCTACCAAGCATAGAGAGGGAACAAATCTCTTGACATGCAAACCTCTATGAAAAGAGATTTGATCCCAAGATTTGATCTACTAAGCATAGAGAGGGAACAAATCTCTTGACATGCAAACCTCTGTGAAAAGAGATTTGATCCCTCTTTGCGCTTGGAGGTGAACAAATCTCTTGACATGCAAATCTCTGTGAAAGGAGAGTTGATCCCTCTTTGCACTTGGAGGTAGATCCCTAGTTAAGATGGATCCCCTTGTTAAAGTATCTTTTCTATTGAGAGGTCACAAGTTCAATTCTCTAAATACTTTGGGGTTAGGCTTTGTGGTTGAGTTGACAATAACTTTAGATCTACCAAGCATTGAGATGCAAACCTTTGTGAAAAGAGATTTGATCCCTTTTAGTGCTTGGAGGTAGATCCCTAGTTAAGATGGATCGATTATTTTTAATTTTATTTTAACCTTAAAATATTTACATTGCATTAATCTTTTTTTGTTTTTGTTTTTTGTTTTTTGTTTTATTTTGTTTTTTGTTTTTGTTTTTGTTTTTGTTTTTTTTTTTTTTGTTTTTTGTTTTTGTTTTTTTATGTAATTTGACTCAGTCAAAATGTTAAACAAGACATTATGCTACAACATCTCTACCATACTAGGATGGAGAGCACCTCTCACTACAATTAGAGATTTCATATAAATAAAATGGTTTGTAAACATCAATTGGCATCAATCCATAAAAAAATTCAAAACACTTAATTCATGATATGTCTCAAGTTGTTAAAATTAAACAAATCATAAAATTAACTAAACTAGCAATTGCACCAGATGTTGCAAAGGAAACGTCGTAAGGCAATGGAATAGGAAGTAGTATCATAGAAGAAAGAAGATGTGACCAAAGTACTCTATAGGGAAATGGGAGATCGGGGACCCTACCTACCTAAGTAAATGTCTAAACCAAATGGTGGATAGTTATGCGAGGCAGGAAAGGAAGTAGTATCATAGAAGAAAGAAGATGTGATGAAAGAGATGGGAGATAGGGGAACTCTACCTACCTAAGCAAATGTATAAACTAAATGGTGGACAATTATGCGAGGTAAGGATTTTATGAGGAGGCACTCGCTTTTTATTGTGATATAAAAAAACCAGGTACCCAACCTAACAATTTCACCTTCATCAGTGTTCTCTCGACATGTACTAATTTGGTAGATCTCGAACATGGCAAAATAGTTCACCATGACATAATTGCCAGTGGACTATAGTGTAATGACATTGTGGGTAGTTCTAATGTAAATATGTATGCTAAATGTGGTTACATAGAGACTGCATAGCAAGTGTTTGACAGAATGTCTGAATGAAATGTAGTATCTTGGAAAGTCATAATATCAAGGTATGTGGAGGATGGGAACATAGATGAGGCCATGAAACTTTTTCTTCAAATTCTTGAATGGGCCATGGTTTCATGTACTACAATACTTGTTGGATATGAGCATAAGGGGTATCTTGATGAGGCTATGGAACTCCTTCTGCAGATGTTGATGCACATAAAATGTTCAGTAAAATTTCTAAATGAGATGTTGTCTCTTGGACTTCTATTATTGTAGGATATTCATATTCTATTGACAAACTTTCTTGACTTTTTAAATGACCTAAAATATTATAATCATAGAACTCTTCTCTTAGCACTTTAATCTCTTACATTCTTAAAATTTTACAGTTAATCATAATTTTAAAAATATTAACTTCACTTATATGAATCACATAATTTATCTAAAATTAACATAATAATAAACACAAATCTAAATCAAAGTTATCTTAACTAATTAAAAAAAATAACAAACAAAACAAAAAACAGAGAGACTTCAAGAAAAGTTATCTTAACTAATTAAAAAAAATAACAAACAAAACAAAAACAAACATACTTCAAGAAAATTTATCTTAACTAATTAAAAAAAAATAACAAACAAAAACAAAAACAAACATACTTCAAGAAATTTGATTTAATGTTATTGTTTTTGATAAATCTAAACTTATGATCCATCTTAAAAGCATTTAACCATATATAATATTTATCAAAAAGACGTAAATACATAAAGGCAATTTTCTTTGGGAAACTGAAATAGAAGACAAAAGTAGAAGAAATATAATATGTTGAGCGGCTAGAATATGACATTGTATTTCGTGAAACAAGTTAAACATCATAAGTGGATGTTATGAGTAATAGGCAATTTTCTAATGTAGTGAACTCACATAAATCTATGTGAGTGATGACATCTCTAATAATAACTCTTCTAACTCTCAATTTCTTTCTTCCAGTTGTTGTATATGGTTGTTCAACTTAATCGTGCAATATTGCATTGTAAGAGCATTGCAGATCTTCTTGCCTTCTATATCACACAATAGTGAACAATTAATGAAAAATTAGAACCACTTGTAACCAGTCACAACGCCAAGATCTAACCAGTTCTAGCACCACGATCTGAAGGAGTGAAAAAACATTGGGTTTCACTGACACTATTTCCCATAGAGAAGAGAATATATCACTCACCTGTCCTCGTCTGTTCTATTCAGATACAACATGGTGGATTGCAAGATAGTCGTAAATATTATGAACGATCATCAACAATGGTCCAATTTTATGGTTGTTGATGTCATCCAAAAAACAAATCCAGCGTTTCTGCAAGGATGGATATTTTATGGGATGGCAGGAACGTGATAGATTAGGGTTTCTTTCCTTCCACACCACAAAGGTGTTGTTTGTTTTTTGATTAACTGGTAAACCTTGCCAATTAGGGTTGGTCCCTTCACTGGAAATTGTAATAATGGAATCCTCCCATTGCACTAAGGGCTAGAAATTATCAAAGGCCATTTGGTCATGTATAAGGAGATCCGAGGAAGATAAATCATTACATGTCCGAGAAGGAAAACACCATAAGGAATAATCAGCAGCAGCAGATTCAAACGACTCTCCTTTGCCAGTTAGTCATTGGATTGACGAAATCAAGTTCACAAACTTCATAATCATCAATTGCAGTGAAATCTATAGTCTCCATAGATGTTTCGCAAGTGTTGTAGAATAAACACTTTGAAGAAGACGTTGGAAAGCTCATGTTATCTGCAACTTCAAACAATTGTAAAAGACCAAAATTGGATTTGTCTACCCTATTATTATTACTATCCCTAATTATATCTACTCTATTTGTAAAGTAGGTTAGATCGGGTTTATTTTTATCACACCATTATCGACAAACCCATAGCAAAATTAATGACCTTTGACAGGCCCAAATAATTTGGATGGCATGAAAGATGGGACTCATAGGTGAGTTGTCAACTAGTTCGTTATCTACTGCATGCACATTAATGATCACCAGTATGTTATAATAATAGAATTGTCAAAAACCTAAACAATGTGCTACTATATCGATTTTTGAATGAAAGCTATGATAAATATAAGAGTCTGTTAGCAAATCTGAACAACCATGGGTCAATACCCTACCAAAAAAATAAATTGTGATTGTTCATGGTCATAAATATTTGCTAGAAATATTCCCAACGTGCTTCAATGTTGGGTCCCTATAATACTAGTGATCACCCCATTACTATTGTAGTTATACCCCTTATTAATATTGTTGTGCCCCTATTGCCCCCATATTGTTATTACTGTGCCCCATAGAATCCC
>APFE030391406.1:22151-42730 GCA_000404065.3 Pinus taeda | reverse complement strand
ATGAAAATATAGATGTATTTTTTATCATACTCATCTAGGTTGTAATGAAAATAAAATCATAAATAGTAAATGGTAATGAAAATAAAATAGACAAGTTAAAAACAAATGAAACCTAAATATTTTTTCCTCCTCATTTAAAATTTTCAATAATCTATTGAAACGAAGTATAACTCCTATTTCTCCTTTTCCATTTTGTGAAAATTCGAAAAGAAAAATAGAAAAAAATTGAAAACATCAAATGCATCGTAACCTTAATCATAGAGTAAGTTGATCTGACCAAAAAATCACGAGAGTCAGGCCATAAATTGTAGATAGGCCATAAATTGTAGATGGGCCATAAAAATACATTAGCAAAGATGACAGATACTAGCTCAAATTCTTCGGCAAGGATGAGAGATACTAGATCAAAAATATAATTATATAATGTCGTAACCTTTTTAAAAGACAAGCAATACTACCTAGAAATTTGCTAGACTTAATATAATAAAAAAGTGCAAAACGCCTATGAGAATATACTCTAAATAAGAAAAAAATGGAAGAAATAGAAAAATATATTGCTTAAAAAAACTAAAAAGCATATGGAAATTGTAAGGAATTTTACTTTCAAATCTTCATTGTAGATCTATAGATCTATAAATCAATATCTTGACAAAATAAACATCTCTGCAAAGGATAGAGAAAGGCTTCAGGTGTAGGCTTCAGGTGTAGGGAATTATTAAGATCCAAAGAGAAAGGCTTCATATAAATCCAAAGCAGAAACACAGATGCATGCATGTTATAGCCTTTAAAAACGTGTTAAACCCACATTAGCTATTGTAATATGTGTATCTGCAGCTACTTAGAAGGTTTTCAAAATCCTTGCCCATTGGCTTTTGTGCATTTTTCATTTTCTCACTATTATATTTTTAATTTTATTTTTTGCTTTGTTTTTATAAAAAATTTTAAAGTTTTATATTTTCTAAAAGTAAATTATATATACTTACTTAAATGTCTATTTAATGCATATTAATTTTATTTGTTGGCATTTATGTATTATCTTAATTTTTAGTTTTATTAAACATAAAATATATTGGGAATATCTTGTTATAATAAAATGTAAAATAGATTTTATTCTTTTACCTTAAAATAAAAAACACCCCATAAAAAATGCAACCTCCCAACTTTCCTCAGAGAATAACTGCAAAAAAATAAAGAGATTGAAATCTCACATTGCTCAATTTTTTTTTTTAATTTAATATTTTCTTTTAACAACTCTCTCAAACCATGGTTATCATTCACCCTTTTATTTAAATCACTTAAAACATACTTTAACCCTTTTATTTAAATCACTTAAAACATACTTTAAGTAATTGTAATTATAAATACTAACATAGATACACCTAACCCTTAGTTTTTATATCATTTACCCTATTTAGTCATAAGACTTTCCTTCTTCACATGAATATACTTATATATATTATTTCTTTGTTTTTTTAACAATACCGCACTTGAAAGTATTCATCTCTCACTTAGAAAAAGGGTTTTCTATATTGTTCTCATCAAACCACACTTCTTCACATGAATATACTTGTATATATTATTTCTTTGTTTTTTTAACAATAGCGCACTTGAAAGTATTCATGCCTCACTTACAAAAGTGTTGTCTATATTGTTCTTATCCAACTAGACAACTAAGCTGATACTTTAGAACCTTTCAAATTTATGTGTTAGAACCTTCGAAATTTAAACACTTATGAAATTTGTCAAGCACCTAATCACATTTTCAGTGAATATATGACACGCCATTTTGATGGGAAAATACATAATATAAAGTTGATTTATATAACACTTTGTTGTGGAAATTTTCTTGTTACATGTGGTCAATCTATCACTCAACACATATAAATATATATGTCATGGGTTTTGAAGCCCTTATACATGAATCCCACTTGCTGGCTCTCTTGACTAATGACGAATATCATGTTCAGTCTAGCTATGGGAGGCTTCTAATTTTGAGGAGGGTTATTGAAATAATGGATCTATCTCCTTTGAGGATCTCGTATAATTTGGGGATCAACATTATTTCTTCATATTGGATAGTATAGATTTTATGGCGAGGAGGTTATGGTAACTACCCTACCCAACCCTACCATCTCTGTCTCATTTTCCATTTTCTCTGATGGTGACCATTAAGTTCTTCAGGGGTTCTTGCAAGTGGGTTTGTATTAAGATTCTAACATCCATTTTCTGCAATTTTTTATTTCGAGTGTTCAAATTCGACTTCTGGTAATTACTTGTCTGTATTGTTTAATTTATTGCTTTATTTTTATTAGCGAGTACTTTTGTTGCATTCTTAATCCTTTTTCTATGAATTGATATGAGTGTCAAGTTCTCTTTATGGAATGAGGGTTGCATGATTCAATCTTTTTCCACAATTACTACAACCATTACTAAGGGAAGCCAATGGAGCTGCAAGGTTAAACCTCAAACCCTTAGTTGTTATCACTGCAAATTAAGTGTTTTCATTTCTGTTTTCTCTATAACCTTATCTGTAATCTTCTATCAGATGGTCACAAGGTTAGTGTGTCCTTATTCTACATTCTTCTTAAATGTATAACCAACATCCCTAAAAAAATATATTTTTTTCTTCATTCCTTTATGCAGTCACAAGAGAATGTGTTTACTAATTATCTTGCAATAATTTCTTATAGGTATATAGGAATTTCAAAATTCCATCTCGGTTCAAGGGTTTCATGTTCATCATCTTTAGCGTCCTTCTGTCACTCTAATAAGAATTATTTAGGTTCTAAGTGACTTTATTTTGTTCTAGGTTAAATTTGTAAAGGTGCTAGTATGACATCCTTACTGCCATGACATAGAAAATGTCATGACCTGCATGTTTGGTTTAAAATAATTTTTACATCTTAGGGTTAGAGGTGTTTTTTCCACAGAGTCATAAACTATACAACCTTTGTTCTTCAATTATATTTTGAAAAAATTATGAATATTCGTTGAAGGTCATATCATGACTGCTTGCATGGATCTTATTAGAAAGAAATTCATATTGTACTTTATGGCTTCCCTTGAATTTTTTTTCACATAATCCTAAAGAATTTAAAGGTAGAATGATGAATTTTTTTCGAGTTGAAGGGATAATTAAAAAGGAGTTGAAGCAATAGAAGAGAGCTCTTTCTAACCATCAAAGCAAACAAAAAATGAGACAGAGATGGTAGGATTAGGTAGGGTAGTTTCCCTAATGTCCTTGCCATAAAATATATACTATCCAATATAAAGAAATAATGTTGATCACCAAATCGTACAAGATCCTCAAAGAAGGTAGATCCGTTATTTCAATAAACCCCATCTGAATTGAATGTGTCACATAGTTATAATCAACATGATATTAGTCATTAATCAACATCGCCAACAAGTCAGATGTATGATTCAGTGCTTCAAAACCATTGACATATATATTTTTATATGAGTTGAGTGATAGGTAGACCACATGTAACAAGAAAAATTCTACAACAGAGTGTTATAAAAATCAAATTTATATTATGTATTCTACCATGGAGATGGTATGTCATATATTCACTCAAAATGTCATTAGGTTCTCAAATATTTCATAAGTGTTTAGATTTCAAATACTGTAAAGTATCATCTTAGTTGTGTGGTTTGATAAGAACTATATAGAAAACGTTTTTTGTAAGTGATACACGTGAATACTTTCAAGTGGGATATTGTTAAAAACATAAAGTAATAATATATATAAGTATATTCATGTGAAGGAGGAAAGTCTTACGACTAAATAGGGTAAATGATATAAAATCTAAGGTTGAGGTGTACTTGTGTGAGTATTTAAAATGTCAATTAGTTAAAATGTGTTTTAAATGAGTTAGCTAAAAGGGTCAATGATAACCATGATCTGAGACGATTGTTAAAAGAACAGATTAAATAAATAAAAATAAAAAAAATTGACCATATGACAATTTTTATTGGGTGTTTGTTTATTTTTAAGTAAAATAATAACATCTATTTGACATTTTACTGTTAAAGATATTAGTAAATATGCTTCATGTCAAATAAAATTAAAAATTAAGATATACAATATATCAATATTAAGATTATTAATATAATAATAATACAAATGAACAAATAATAATTATTATTATATTACTAAAAAATAATATTAAATAGGTTTTAATGTTTAGTTTTTAAATATTTATAACATATATTTTAATATCTTACTTTTTTATTTTATTTCATTAATGTTAAATTACAAAAACCAAAGCACTAAATGCATAAATGTTAATAAATAAAATCAAGCTTAATTAAATAGACATTTAAATAATTATATATTTATTTAAAAATAAATAAAATCTCAAACTATAAAAAAAATAGTAAAACTAAACTAAAACTAAAACTAAAAACAATAGTGAGAAAATGAAGAAGGCCTGAAAGCTAATGTATGAGTTGTTATAAAACCACTTAAAAACTTTAGAAAAAAAAAGAAGTAATTTTTTTTGAAAAATCGAAGATCAAGGAACCAAAGATCGAAGATCAAGGGAACCAAAGATCGAAGATCAAGGGTGTTAACACCCAGGTTGTTCCCTATGACTCCCAAGGGAATACGGCCGGGGTAACCACTAACCAATCTTTGGATTACAACTTCTAGCCCAGCTGTAATCAGAGAGGGCTCTCTCTTTAAGTTTTGTCTATGTTCTATGGAAATTTTAGGCTAGTTATGAAGTTAAGGTTTTTATTTTATGTTTGGTTGGGGGATGTCTTTCTGAAACTTTTAAAGTGTAGTTCTGTAGGTAAAATTAGTTCATTGGGCAATGGAGTCTGTGGCTGTTGGTTTCTTGGAATCCTCAGTTTGATGCAGCTGGAGTTACAGGGCCGTTTGGATACTTCATGAAACAAACTTTAAATTGTGATAATGGAGTGCAAACAGCCAGTGAAAAGCAGTTAAGAATTTTTTACTAAGCTGGGATGTGAGAAAGGGATGTATTCCTCAGGAGCAAACTTGAATTCCTAAAACAATAACCACTGTGATGATATAGTGTGAGAGGGTAGCAATTAAGAATTACGCTTTCATTACTATAACTGAAGAACAGATATTTAAAATAGCTTAGATTGAGTTCAGGGTAATCTGTGATTAAATCCTGAAACTACTCTTTTTCCTTGCTATTAATTGTTTAAACATAGGCAACATGAAAGAGATATGAAAGATGACAAACACATAACAAAGAGTTACAAGAGAAACTTATTGTGTCATGAGATACGCAGGAATCCTGCAACTTTCAGCTAAGCACCAACAGAACATCAAACAACACAGAGCTTTGGAAATTCCATCATCCTTTGTATTACTTGTTTGAGAATTACAGTAAAAGAAGAGCAGAATAGATACGAGCAATCTATTACATCCAATGTCCAACCCCTGCTAACAAATGCGAAGGGGAATATATAGCAGTCTTATACAAAATATCTCAGGCATTGAGTCATCTGAGAGGTAAAAATATCTTCATTAACTCATACAGATATTACAGATAAAAGTTATTACAATCTTTAATGAAACATTAAAGGCTCTTAACTCCTGTCAGAACAATTTGACCTTTGGAGCTCACGGAGTCGGTTGAGCGCTTTGTTATCACTGCTGAATGACGTGTCTGTACAGCTTTGTCCTCCTGTAGCTTCTCGACCCTGTCACCTGTGACTGCTAGTGCTGCTGTGGTGGACGAATACTTGTGCTGAGTTGGCTCAGCCTCTTTCTGCATACCTGCTGATGTGTCTTTATATTCCTGTGTATGAAAACTTAAATATTTTCAAAAAGCAATAACATAATTACTGACTTTGATTTAATAGTAATTGTATCAAATTATCCCACACATCCTGTGTAGGCAATTGATGCCTCAAAATTTACCCCATGGTCTCATCTGCCTCTGTATACTTGTAAAAAAAAATGGGGAGGCTCATCAAACAAGTGTGTAATTTCATTCATAATAAAAAATAGACTTTCCACCCTGTTGAAGAGGGTTTGTCCTGTTGCTGGCCCTGTTTCTGCTGATGTGCTTGTTGTTTCTGCAATTTGATTTCCAGCAAAAGTGTTCACTCTCTTGGCATATTTTTCATGTGAGAGCAGCTTTCCTGATGGCTCCAGCAAGCTAGGAAGACCCCTGTTCTGCAATGCCATGAACCTGTTCTGGAATTTGTTGATATCTTCTTGCATGTCCTGGGTTCTTCTTTCCAGGGTCTGAACTAGGTTTCTCAGTGTGAGGACCCTTTTGATCAATGAAATGGTTTCAGTCCTGTTGCCAATTCCCATCTTGATGAGGTGGGAGCTTGTCCTGTAGTTTAGCACATTTATCATTTTCGTGGCAATCTCAGGCATGTTGCCTAGAGATGCCCTTGCGCGTTGGATCTCTCTGTGTGCTTTTCCAATGAGAGTTATTTGCTCATGGATTGCCTCAATGTACTCCCACTGGTCTGTGATGGACTGGCCAATATTGGCCCACAGGACCCTCTTAAGCTCAGATGTCACCGTGTCCAGTGTGAGGTCTTTTTCTAGCTCAGTTATTCTCTTCTTGAGAGCCTTGACCTCCCTTTCTCTTTCGGCCACATTCTGCTTGGACTTGTCATATTTCTCATTAATTTTAGCCAGAGTGTCCTTGGCCTGATTTAACTCTGACATTTGAGCCTCCAAGGCCTGAATCTCAGTTCTCATCTTTTGCATGTCAAGGAGTTCAGCCTGATCTGTTGTTGGTGTTGAGATGGATGGTGCTTCCTGTTGTGTCTGCTGACTGGGAGGGGCAGTGGTTTGAGGAACTTCCTCCAGATTGACTGTTTCTGGAGGATCTTGTGAAGTTTTCCCTGCCTCCTTTTGCTGCAATGCTGTCTGTAGGGTGGCCTCTGTCTCCTGCAACCTCTCTTGAGTGTGGATGAGCTCTTTATATAGTGTAATTAACATAGCAGCTGCATCCTTATCTTGTCTGAGCTGGGCAATCTCTTCTGTTTGAGGATGAAGAGTTGTTGGGATCTTTATCATTTTTCTCAATGCTGCCATATCAACATCCCTCAGCTTCAGAATCTCCTGTACTGCCTTGACATCTTTTGGATCATGTCCAAGCTCTATTATGATTTCATCTAGAGCTTTGATCCTGTTGTCTTTTGCTTGAGAGGAAGCCCTTTCCAGCTCAAGTTGTGCAGTGGTGTTATTCAGGCTATTTTGCAGCCTATAATTTACCAAGGTCTTATCTTCCAAGGTGGCATACACCATCTCACCCGTTTGTTTGTGCAACTCTATTTGATCCATTGGGTGGATGTCTTTGGACAGGACCTCCAGGTTGGTCCTGATATAATCTGCAGCTGACTGTGGTTGCTACACTGTTGGTGTAAAATGGCTCATAATCATTTTTCCTTCATGTGCATCATATGCAGACATGAGCCTTTGCTGGTTCATAGGAGCCATTTTCAATAGGTGATTATATAATTGCAACTTTAAAGGCTCATTTCTGCTTTTGATGTCCTTGAATTGCTGCTTAATGCTTTTCTCACCTTCCCTCCTTCGACCTAAGAAGCTAACTTCTCCCACTGCTGCCCTGTCTTGCTCTTGTTGGAAGGAGCTGGCTGAGGCCTCCATGCTGGGCAGGCCTGTACCTGAGGTCTGCCCCATTGGCATTTCTTCTTCAGAAAAAGGATTTAGCCTTTGCCTCTTCTCCCCTTGAGTTGGTGATGCAGTGAGGGGAGTCTCTCTATCTCTTTTTCTGTTCACGTCCTCCCTTTGAGGGGTTTGGAGGACAGAAGAGTCAATCCTTGAGTCTTGCCGGGGAGGTGCCATTTGTGTTGGCTGTTGATATATGGCCATTGGGGCAGCTGCTATCTATTCCTCCTGCCCTGGCTGCTCCTTTTGCTGTTGTACCTATTGGGGTGGCTAAACTTGTCCCTGTTGTACCTGCTCCTGTTCCATCTCCTTCTCCTTGCCTTTGCTCTGAGCTTGGTTTGTAGTTTGGACTGCCTCTTGATGTGCTGTAGAGGATGAGGCAGCTGCTCCTGCTTGAGGCTTTGGCAGAGAGAACACCTATGCAGGAGATTCCAAGTCAGCCAATTTCAGAAGATGTCTTCTAGCTCTCTCATTCAATTCTTCTTGTGTGACCGGTTCCTCCAGTGTGCCCCTTTTCCATTTTGGTTGATTGGAAAATTTTTCAATGTGGGGCAAACTTACATGGTCATAACTAGAGAGCTTGTATTTGAGCCTTCTGAATGATATGGAGTGATTGGGGTCATAGGGCTTCCAGAGGAAAATGGTCTTCAGGCCAAGGCATTCTAGATTTCTATCAGCTTCTTTCCAACCTTTCCTTTCGTTCAAAACAAGGTGGCCCAATTGATTTTTCACCTTTAGCTGTGCCTTCTTGCCCTTGCCTGCAAAGTGTACCATATCATCATTCCCAAATTTCCTGAAATATTCAAGGGCAAATAGTCTCATGGGCACATACTTGGGAAATCTGTATGGGGGTAACTCACACCCATATATTCTGATTACGGTGTAGTTTTGGTAAAAATACCAATCCCCAATGCTGTACACTTTGGATAACTGTAGGATTCTCTGCATCTCATCAGTCAGTCTTGGAGGAGGCAAGCTTAAGAATAAAGACATGGCTGGGTGAATGAAGAGGTCTATAAATTCATAGTAGGTATATGGAGAGTAGGCTCTGCAATGAAATACTGAGGTCCAGTACACTACTGACCTTGGATTGCCTTGTGCATCTATTCTCTTGACAATGAAGGAGAACTTCTCATTTTGATAATATAGAATGAGGTGGTAGATGTAGGAGGTGTATCTCAACACCTTCTCTCTTGACAGGTTCAAGAACTGCTCATGCATCTTATCTGAAATGTAGGTGGCATAATCATAATAGATTGGAGTTTTGCCAGGGGAAAACATAGTCATCATCACCAGTACAGTTTCATCAATATATTCCACTGATTTGTACCCCAAAATGGAACTGATCATATATGCTAGATCTACACCCAGTTGATTTAGGTAACCATCAAAAATAGGAGGGTAAAGCACAGTGTTAGAGTTTTTAACAAACAATTGGTTGAGCTTTGTGATTTGTGCATCTGTCAACATCTTAGCTCCTTGGTTTATTAGATCCAATAGAGACAAGGGGACCAATTTCCTCTGAGTCTTGAACTGTAGCATCTCTCTAATGGCCTCAGGGGTCATGTAGAATACAAATGAGCCTAAAGGGTCAAGCACAGCTATTTGAGTGGGGTCATAGCAGACAACACACAAATGAATCAAGTCAGGGAATTGGTTGACCTGAGGGAGCCTGAAAATTGGGAGGAAGGAATCCCAAATGCCCAAAATGTCTGTCCCATCCACATGTTTGGCCTTAAGCTCATTCAGCAAGTGAAGGTGGAACTTACTGTGTGTCAAGGAGTCCTCTGTGATTTGGTAGTCTAAGTCTGCCAAATCTTGCCACTCCAATTCTCTCTGAGGGGCATTTAAGGGAGCAACATTGAGGGCAACTAGTGCAATTGGAGTCTCCATGGTTACTTTGACTCGGTTTGTAAATAAAGTATTGTTTCTTAGACTGGAAGAGAACTGCCTGAGTGAAGAGGTAAATTGAGAAATGAAGGGTAACAGGGCAAGTCTGCAGCAATTGAAATACTGTTTTAGTCCCTTGAGAAGGCAAATCTTAGTCTTTAACAGACCTTCCTCACTAATTTAGATGTAGGTTCCGGGTTTTAGTTCACAATTGTGCGAACGAAAATGTAGGTTTTTCACTAAAATTTTAGTCCAAATAGGCTTGGCTAATGAATTTCGACCGTTAACTTTTCAAGAGGGAGCTGGGTGCAGGTAATTTTCTAGTGAATTATGCGTTTTCTGTGCTCTAAGTGAGTTTTTGTTATTACAGAGAAAAACCAGGTTTGGAGAAGACTTGTATGGAGAAATACCTGGTAAATCGATGGGCCGGGTCACCAATGAAGGTGGGAAGGCGCGCGGAGGTCTCCTGGTCAATTATGAGCAAGTTGGTGCAATTGGTCGTAAATTGCATGCAGAGAGCGCAACAATAGTTTTTCCAAAAGTGCAAAAAGAACGTGACAATTGACAAAATATGGCTTTTTTAGGTCATTTGCGCCTTTTTTGGATGACATCAGCATGACGTCACCAGGTGGGTCCGGCTTGGATGACGTCAGCATGACGTCATCAGGTGACGTGGCGACCCATGACTGGTCCACGGGGGTGGTGAGGTGGCAGACAGGTGGAGAAATGGTGGACGGGGCACGCGGTCGTGGCGATGACGCAGGCAGTTAGGCGGCGCTGACGTTGGCAGACAGGTGGCGCAATATTGGGCAGCCTATGCTACAGACAGGAATCTATCAAAGGGGGCTCCGATGTGACTTGGGGGTGACACGTGGACCCGGCCTGACGTCAGCGTCTGACAGATATTGGACGATATCGTCCGGACGTCGGGGCCGGTCCGATATCAGCGTCAACCGTCAGATGGAAAGAGGTTGATCGGATGGTCGACGGACCATTGACTTGCACGGGTGATATGGCATCGAGCGGGGATTAAAATAACATTTTCCATGGTATTCGCGCCCGGCGGGACCCTTAGGAAATTTAACGAATTTTCAATGGTTTGCAATGTAATTTTACAATGGTCGATAAAACCCCGAAACTTTAGAAAAAATGGGTTTTTGATGTAATTTCATTTGCAAAGTCGCATATGCCTCGGAACTTTGGATAAATGGGTTTTTCCGCATATAAAGCTCATAAAGGCCTTAGACTTAGGATAAAGCTAGAAAGTGGGTTTTCAAGGTGCTTTTGTCATTTTGAGCGGGTTAAAGGGTGCAAAAAAGGGTTTTTCCAAGGTTTTTAGGGCAAAATGAAGGGTTGGCTAGGTAGAATAAGTTCTGATGGAGACAAAAAGGTAAGGCTTGGGTTCTTGAGCTAACCAGGTGTTAATTCAATTCCCTAATAGTGAATCATATGGGTATAATGCCAAGGAGGGGATATTTATAGAATGCTTAGGGTTTATACACCATGGTGTTATAATAGTAGGGAAAGGGAAACATAGGGAGCTAGATAATAAAGTTAGAGGTTAATATGGGGGGAAAAGGTGAATGAGGAGTGATACTACTAAGTTTTCTTGAAAACAACTTAGCTTAGGGAGTAGATCAAAATGAAAAGAATTTTGCACAAGAAATGTGGCTCTTTAGGAGTCAAGAACCAACATAAAACCTTGAATTTCCTCCATAAACACAACTGGTGAAGGGATGTTAGTAATGAGTGATGAATAAAGGGAAAGGGGAGGTTAGACATGCTCCATTGTGTTGCTTTCCTTGCATTAACCAGCATGATGCAGTCTGAAAAGGACGCCACTTCTGCAACCCCATCTACCTACCCAACTATTTGCCTAGCATTTTTTGTTTCTTCTTGGAGGGTGCACTTGGACTTGCAGACCCTTTATGTGCCTTTTCTTTTCCATTGGCTTTTTCCTTTGATTTCCTATCTAGCACTACCCTTATTTCTTCCAAGGCCCCAGATTAAGCATTTGGGAACCTTAGTTTCTCTGCCTAACAATTGATCTGCCAAGATTAAACAGTTTGGACAGATTTCTTTCTCTATTCTACAACAAAAAATTGAAACATGGCATGATCCAGATTAGACTGTTGGACCATCCATCAAAACTTTAATGGACATGAAGGCATGTACACACCTTGCTTTTCCTTGAAAATATGGGATCTTTGTACCAGCAAAGTAGAGCATATTTGGCATTTGAATTTGCCAATCATGAAATATGAAACCTATTGGTATAGGTATCCAACAACGAGTTGGAACATTTTCCAAGAACAATTTTTTTCTAAGTATGGCGATGATAGATCTTTAGCAACATTAATCAATGATCTCTCCAATATTAGGATAGAATCCAAAGAACCTATAAAGGGGTTCAACTCACGATTCAATAAACTCTTGAATAAGATTCCAACCGCCTCTAAACCAAGTGAGCAAATCAGAAGCGAATGGTACATAACAACCCTACCCTCAAATATAGCTATTTTTGTAGATAGAGTTGCAAAACCAACTTTAGCTGAAAACATGAAAGAGGCACTTGTTGTAGAGACGCATTATTGCTTTAGAGAAGAAAGCCACTCTCAAAGATAGAAAACCTAAAAAGGTTTCTTTCAAGGATGAGCCAAAGAAGAAAACTCCCAAAGATCCATATGATATGGAGGGTCCCCAAAAAGTTCTCAAGACTATGTCAAATGAGATGGTAGAAATCAAAAAACAAGTAGCCGAGACTTCAACAAAAAGGCCATTTAGAAATTTTAAGAAACTTGAATCAAAGCCACCAAATGTTATATCCAATGCAGATTCAGATCCTGAAGAGGATGAAACAATCTTATCATCTACTGAACCTGAAGAAGAAGAGGTTGTAGAATGTCATGGGATGTGGGACTTTTACCTAATTTCGATACAAAAAATGAACAGGAAGCTTTCCCTGTGTCTACCAGGAGTAAAGGTAATCCTGAACCTATTCAGTTAGCTTCAAAGAAAAGGAATGCAGACACCACTACTAAAGAAAAGGTTCCCATAAAGAAAGCTGTGGTGATTCCATCCCAAAATCAGCCATCATCTTCAAGTTCACCTTCAACATCAAAAACATTAGTAGTCACAGATTCCATGGAATACAATATTACCGAAGACATAAAGAAGACAAAGGCAAATATTACTATGTTTGAACTTAGCAAACTCAAACATCAACAGAAATTACTTCTAAAGGAGCTAAATTCTGTACCTTCTTCACCTCTTCCTAACGCTGTAATGTCCAAAGCTGCTAATGATTCAGGCCAACCACCTCCTGGTAGAGTGGAAGCTACTGATGCTATCTTAATTGGAGATAGATCGAATTCACATACTCGTCCTTTCCTCTTAACCTATGAGATATATAATAGAAATCTACACAACTGTTTGATTGACTCAAGGGCTTCTTCTAATATAATGCCAGCTTTAGTTTGTTCTAAACTGAACATTGAACCCCAAAAGTCTGCAATTCACATTGTACAGTTGGATAGAACAAAGGTCCAGGTTTTAGGAGAAATCAACTTAGTAACTATTAGGTTATCAACAGATCCAAGAGTGGTTCAAAGGATTGATATTTTAATAGCTGATATACCTGAATTTTATGGGTTGATTCTGAGTAGAGACTGGTCTGAGAAACTCCATGGTTATATTTCCACCGATTGGTCCCATATGTGGCTACCTTATAAAGGAAAGCCAAATCAGATCAAGATTGATTTCGAGAAACACATGACCCACACTGTTACTAAATTCGAGCAAGAAAATCAACCAATAGCATTCAATAACAATATTTTGGGGAATTACTCATCCGAATCATCCTTTGGAAATTTCACTGCTCAACCATCTCCTTTCTCAGTTAATAATTTCACATCTCAAATTGAAAATTTCTCACAAACCGATAAATCAAGATGTGTCAATATTGTTGAAGAGATTGTAAATAAAATTGTTGATAATTCTTTATTTTGGTCACTATACTTCGATGGGTCTAAATCTAGTGAAGGTGCAGGAGCAGGGTGTATTTTAGTCAGCCCTGAGGGAGAAAAAACCATGTTATCATGTAGGTTGGAGTTTGTATGCACAAACAATACAGCCGAATATGAGGCCTTAGTTCAAGCACTCTACAAAGAAATTGGTCTAAAAGTTCAATATTTGAAAGTGTTTGGAGACTCAGAAATTGCTATAAAACAAGTTGGAAATACAATTCATTGCTTTTCTAGTCATCTCAAACACTATTAGTCTTTGGTTCAGGAACTCATATCTCAATTTTTAGCATTCAATATTTCTCCCATCCCTAGGTCCCAAAACACAGCAGCTGACCTACTAGCTAATGTTGCCTCGAAGCTACTTCCATCTAAAGATGACAACCCAGACATATTTTCAGTAGAATTAATGTTTAGACCATCAATCCATGATAATGTCACCAATTGGCGATTATTCAATCACGATGAAGGCATTCTAAATTTCTTGACTTCTGACAAGTCCTATGATAATCAAATCATTGATGAAAGTGATCATGACCTTCAAATGAAGGAAAAGCAAGAAGAAAACTCAATACCTAAACCAGAGGTCAAAGTCGAAGATCTTTTTGATATTAAAGATAGGTTTAAACAGGTGACCAATTCAAAGCTTTAGAGTTTGACTCTAAGATTTGAATTGGTAAACCTAGGTACTGAGGAAAATCCTTAAAACATCAATTTAGGATTAGGACTTTCTTCAGAAGAAAGAATTGCATTCATTAGACTATTGCGTAAGAATAAATATGTCTTCTCTTGGAAATATGATGATTTGAAAACATACGATACATCGATCATTCAACATACTATTCCAATGCTTTTTGAACAAAAACCAGTGCAACAAAAGTTAAGGAAAATTCATCCTAATCTTGAGAGTCAAATAAAAACTGAGCTAAATAAACTCTTAAAGGCTAAGATAATTTTTCTTGTCAAACATTCCAAATGGATGTCCAATATGGTGCCAGTTAGAAAGAAAAATGGCGACATCAGGATTTGCATAGATTTCAGAAATCTTAATAAAGCAAGCCAGAAAGATAATTTCCCTTTACCTACCATGGAACAAACACTCCATTCAGTAGCTGGTTTTGAGTTAATGTCCTTTTTAGATGGTTTTTCAGGATATAACCAAACTTTGGTCCATCATGATGACAGATTTAAAACTACCTTCAGAATTAAGTGGGGAACTTATGCTTACCAAAAAATGCCTTTTGGACTTATCAATGTTGGAGCTACATTTAAAAAAGAAATGGAAATATCATTCAAAGGTTTAATTAATAAATCAATAGTTTTCTATTTAGATGATATTACTCTATTTTCCAGAAAGATTTCAAATCATTTACATGATTTAAAACAAATCTTTGAACGCTGCAAACGGTGGCATCTCTCTAAATCCAAAGAACTCCTTTTTTGCTCTTAATCAAGGAAAGCTTTTAGGCTTCATTGTTTCGAGAGATGGCATTTACATTGATCCAAATAGGATTAAAGAGATTTCCAATATCCATTTCCCTCATAATAAAAGGTCCATGCAGTCATTTTTAGGTCAATTAACTTTGTAAAAAGATTTGTCCCAGATTTTTCCCAGATCATTTTACCATTACAAACCATGATCAAGAAAAATTCGGTGTTTAAATGGGGACCTGTAGAAAAAGAAGCATTTGATTCTATCAAACAATCAATCATAAATGCCCCTGCTTTAAGCACTCCTAATTTTTCCAAACATTTCATGTTATATACCCTTACATTCGATTCGTCTTATGCAGCAGTGTTGACTCAGATTAATGATCAAAATTTGGAAGCAC
This sequence comes from Pinus taeda, assembly GCA_000404065.3. Taxonomy (NCBI): domain Eukaryota; kingdom Viridiplantae; phylum Streptophyta; class Pinopsida; order Pinales; family Pinaceae; genus Pinus; species Pinus taeda. The sequence goes on along the minus strand of APFE030391406.1, from coordinate 27,347 downwards.
CGATCTCATTTTACAGCTCAAATCTTCAAGGTGCTGAACTTAATTATTCAGAAGTTGAAAAATAAGCCTTTGCTGTATATAAAGCCATAAAACGCTACAGGCCCTTTCTTTTGAAAGCTCATACAAAAGTTATAGTTCCTTTTTCAGCAGTAAAACAATTATTAATTCAAAGGGAATTAGGAGGAAAAAGAGCAAATTGGGTCACAACATTACAAGAATATGATTTAGAAATCAAACTAGCAAAGATTGTCAAAGGCCAAGGTTTTTGCAGGTTGTTAACAGGAGCATCCAATATTCAGGAACCTGAAGGTACAGAAATACAGAAGAAATCAATCAGATAAGTATCACAGATCCTTAATCACAATATGTAGATCTGATTTTCTATTTGAAAAATGGATATTCTCCTTCTAATATTTCCTATAAAAACAAACGTGCCACTAGATTGAAAGAAAAAAACTTCATAATTGTAGATGATGTATTGTTTAGATGAAATTATGATTCAATCTTATTAAGATGCTTAGAAAAACCTGAAGCGCAAAAGGTTTTGCAAGAGCTACACGATGGACGAGCAGGAGGACATTTTGGAGCTGATACAACAACTCAAAAAATCATTCATGCTGGATATTATTGGCCAACCCTATTCAGAGATACTCACGAATATGTAAGGAAATGCCAAAGTTGTCAAACCTCTAGTGGAAGACAAAAGAATCCAACTTTCCCTTTGCAACCAGTTAACATTGAACATCCTTTTGAACAATGGGGATTGGATATCATTGGGGAAATCATTCCACTTTCATCCACACAACATAGATATATCCTTACAGCCACTGATTACTTCACTAAGTGGGTTGAAGTGATTCCTTTGAAGACAACAAACTCTGAGGTAATCATGGAATTCATAGATCAATTCATTATTACCAGGTTTGGTGTCCCAAACGTTCTTGTTTTTGATAATGCATCTTATTTCTCTAGAAATTCTATATTTGAGTTTGCTATCAAAAGAGGATTTAAATTGAGGTATTCTGCAAATTACTACCCCCAAGGTAATGGTTTAGCGGAATCCACCAAGACAAATCTTATCAAAATCATTAAGAGAACTATTGAGCATAATCATAAAAACTGGCATAAATATTTGATATTTGCATTATGGGCTAACAAAATAACACAGAAGGCCTCCATAGGCACTTCTCCGTTTAATCTAGTATATGGAAAAGAAGTTGTCATACCAACCAATTTAGCACTTCCATCACTAGCTTTAGTGTAGTTTATTGAAGAAAGTCCCTCATCTTTTATTCAACTAAGACATGATAAAATTTTGAAACTAGAAGAAGAAAGGGAAAAGGCCAGAATTATTCATGCAAAACATCAACAAACTATCAAGTCATCCTTTGATACAACTTCGACCAGTTCAAAGTAGTTACAAGTTGGTGATCTAGTTTTGAAATGGGACAAAGCCCATGAAGATAAAGGAAAACACACTAAGTCCCAGAAAATGTGGCTTGGGCCATTTCAAATCAACGAGAAGATAAGCCTTTCTACTTTCATTGCAAGATCTATCAGGAAAGAGAGATTCTCTTCCTGTTAATGGCCTTATCTTGAAAAAATTCTTCAATTGAGGAGGTAACCCCTTCTCCCTCTGTAAATATTCAATTTTCAGCAAAAGTTTGTGTGTATAACTTATTTTTAGGATTTTGAGAAAATAATGTTGTAAGAGGCCTCTGATTGGTTTTTGCTATATTGAAAAAGTTACTCAAAAGAAATAGTTTCGAGATTTACTTTTGAAAAATGGAAGCCTTAAACGAAAGAAAAATTTCTAGTAAATTAGATATATTTAGATTCTGAAAACCCCATTTTATTTCGATGAAAATCTTCTCAAGATTTAGAACTATTGTAAATCATTTTAATGTTTTCAAATGGCCTAAAAACAGTTATCCATACAAAATAGAAATTGATTCAATCTTAGCATCTTCAACTCCCACCCCGTCATCCATGTTCTCTTAAGGAGAAAATTGTTCATCCCATTCATCAAAGTTTATAATTACTTAGAGTGTAATTCTAAAATATATTTGATATAAAAGATAAGAGGTCTTATTACAAGCCTGCTTACCATGATCATAGGGGAATAGTTCAACTGACATTACAAAGACTGCACACAAAAATAGGGTAATGGCTTATAATTATAAGACAAGGGGTCTCATCACGAGCTAACTTGTTCAGTTAAATTACAACCAGTGAATGGCATTGTCAAATAGCTGGCCACCAAACCAGGACAATCGCTTTTTATCTTACAAAATAAGAAAAAAGAAAAGTGATATAAAAATATGGAGACGTATTTTTAGATTCATTCTTTTTAACTATACTATAAAATGGACGGAATAATGAATGATCAAATGGTTAAAAGGTATCCTTGTCGAGACTATAAACGTTTGTTGGCAGCAGAGGCTCTACCTATGACAAAGGAGTCACTATAAAGCTATGTTGGAATTTTTTTTGTTTTTATCATTATCAACCAATTAAGGCTAATTTAGAACTTAGAATGTATTTAATTTTAAAACGAGAAGAAAATAGTTGAAATAGTTATCATTATATTCAGAATTTATGACTGCCTAGTTATATTATAATTTTTCTATCATATAACATTTTCCAGATTCAGAAAGTTTAAGTATTCTAATTAATTTCTCAGAGATAACTGTTTCTCCCAGTGAATCGCCAATCGTTGCGCTGTACAACAACCCCCCATTTCATAAAATTTTTACTTAAAACTCATAATATGAAATGGGCCCCTTTTTAGATGTGTGAATAAATTGGTATCAACTCATCATTAGAAAAAACTTGCAAAAGGTCCAATGGGAATGATATATTTTAAAATAAACCTTTTTGAATTAAAATAAAGTAGGTCTTTTAATACTTATAAGAGTTCTTTGCTATTGCGATAAAGCGATCGCAAGATCGCATATCACAATAATAAGAAAACATATATAAAGGACCTATTGACTCACTCCAATCCAAAAAGGAAATCGCTATCGGATATCGGGAAAAGGCAAAATGCATAGCATAAACAAACCCCTCCCACATTTCTTCAATGCGATAAAGTGTATTGCCATCGGCTGTCGGTCGTAAACAACCCAATACATAAAGTATGACACATTCAAATCTTCCGATTCGATAAGAGTATCGCCATCGGCGATCGACGATGTTCCAATGGCATAAGTAATATGACCCGAACCCATCCTCGATTGCGATGCATTAAATCATGGCGCGTGTTTCGAAAAATATTTAGGCGGCTTGCATGTAGTATATCACCTTTCGGTGATCTGGTGATATTCTAGATTATTATTAAACGCTTTCCGGTCACGTTACCTATCACCGATTGTGATTTATCCCTGATTATTCATTAAATAAACCAAGCCACACTTGAATAGATCATTCACCATACAAACAATATAATGGGTATTCATGAACTCCGTTACCATGATTGATAGGTTAAGCGGCCAATTAATGAAGTGGTTATGGCGAGATTTTCCTTTAGATTTTATCTGCGGCAGTTTCACTATAATCCTTTCTTATGCGCCAATTGACATAATCATTCCATATTGGTTTATACTAGCTATTCTCTGTATCACGTTGATTTCATTCCCTGTGCAAAACTCAGCCGAAGTAACGAGTTTCAAACAAATGGGAAAGAAATCTAAGAAATCCGCAGCAGTAGCGGCCCCTACGGCAACAGTACAATCGACTAATGATCCACGACCAAGTAAAAAGAGTCTAATTTTAGACACTACTTGTCTCGGCCTTGGAAATACAAATTGACAAAGCATCTATAATTTAATTGAAGCATAGGAGCCTAAGGAAGTATCAGGAGGAGCTACTGCAGATTCAACCAGTAAATCGAAAGCTTCCCTTAAGGATTTAGCTGATTCATATTTGCACAGGATAGCAGCACGTGAGAAAATCCTTCTATACACTGATGTGGTGAGACGGGCGGTATAAACAATTCCGGTTCTAAATAGAACATTTTGTACAATTGACGGAAGGATTTTTGGCTCATTTCAGCCTGATGACTTAAGGAAGATGTATCACTTGCCCAAACCTAAAAAGAAATACAACAAAGCCTTCCTTAAAAAGTTTGCAGAAGAGAACGAGACTGAATCGGCCCCTATTAAGCAGTGGAGACAAAATCCCGAAAAGCACGAACATGAATCATCAGATAAGTACTATGTAGATTCATTGTGTTCTCCTTGTTGTTATGTCGGGGAAATGATGTGTAGAATGTGGGGATTGCATGATTCTACGAAGTTTACTCTTGAAATGGTTCCTTTGATGGAAGCGGCGGTTAATAGTGAAATAATGGATTGGGAAAACATATTGTCCGACAAGTTAGCTACTGCAATGCTTGAATTGAGATCAAATACACGCGTAACCAACAGAACTATTCCCCCTTTCTATTACAATTCTTTTGTTATGGATACTCTTTGCTTTAATTATGAATTTCCCGTACTGGGGTGGAGATGGACTTCACAAGACCCTCATCCAATCCACATTTATCATCAAAAGTTATGGAAGGCGCACTATAAAGCCTACTTGTACCAAATTGGTAACAATTTCATGTTGCCTATCTATTATGCCATTTTTGATAAACCTGCCCCAAAGATTTCAATGGAAGTAGAGATTTACTTGACTGCTGTAGGGAATTGGTTCAAGGAAGACAAGTTTACATATATAAGGTTTTTTGGTAGTCTCACCAAACCTCATGTCCTTCCTCTGTATGTACCTGATAAGTTGTTTGCTCGAGAACTGGATTACCAAATAACAACAGTAGGAATAACCAAAACTCTTAGGAATTCTAAAAAATACGCTTGGCCTACATTCACTTTGAGATGCAGTGTTTATACTCTACACAATTACAAGCATGCTGAAAAGGAGGTAGAAAAGATAAACATGCTCAATCTCGTAACTATTCCTAACAGGCAATTCAATCCAAGAAAAGTTGCTTATACTATCCTTGAACAAGCCAAGCTAACAAGGTTTGAACATGAAAAATGTTGGGTTGTGTTATATTCTTTCCACATAGTTAACAGGGGGTTTGAGGGGTACCCGTAACCCCACTTTATGGGGTCCGGGGCAGCGCCCCGGAAAATTTTGGTTTTGGACCCTATGTTAGGTTGGGCGGACCCACCTTTGGTTTTGTGCATGATT
>APFE030391406.1:0-17454 GCA_000404065.3 Pinus taeda | reverse complement strand
TCTGGATCAGAGAAGATCTACAAGTGGGTATGTGTTTAACCTATTTGGAGGTGCATTCAGTTGGATGAGTAAGAAACAATCTATAGTGGCACTATCAAATACAAAGGTAGAATACATGGCAGCCACTCACGCAAGCAATGAAGCAGTTTGGTTGCAGAGATTGTGTTCAAGTATGGGGTTAGGACAAGGAGCTATAAGGATAGACTGTGACAGCCAAAGTGCAATTTTCTTGGCAAAGAACCCTGCTTATCATTCAAAGACAAAGCACATTGATGTTCAGTATCACTTTGTGAGGGATATGATAGAAGACAAAAAGGTGGACACTTTGAAGAATACTGCAGATGCATTGACAAAATCTGTGAGCTCTGAGAAGTTCTCTTGGTGTAGAGAAACAATGGGCATTTCAGGGATGGAAAAATGACTAAGCTCTCCTGTGGAAAGAAAACAACAAGTGGGAGATTTTTGGGCTGTGTTATATTCTTTCCACGACTAACCTACATAGTGAACCGGGGGTTAGGGGGGGTGGAGCCCCCCCTTCGTTGCGCCGATTTCGCAGCATGGGGGTCACAGGTGGGGGCGGCAGTCTCCCCTGTTCGGGGGGTTTGAGGGGGGCAGGTAGCCCCCTCTAAACGGGGTTCGGGACAGCGCCCCGGGAAATTTTTTTTGGACCCCTATATTAGGTTGGGGCAAACCTTACCTATGGTTTTTCGGTCCATGTTTTTTGGACGCAATGGTTTTTGGTCCACTGGCATTGGATGCTTCGCATGTATAAATATGCATTGTAACATTGAAAGGAACATAATGAAAATCAAGTTGGTAGTCCCGGTTTTGGGATCCAGTGGGAAATCTCTGTGTATATGTGTTTTATGTGTTATGCTCTCGCATTTTTATTTTTCGTGTGATTTAGAATTCGTATGCAAGTAATTTCTCTACGGGGTTAAAACCTACAATTAATTTATCAATCCAGGAACATTTTTTATTTCAAAGATTGTTTCAGTCTGAGGCTCAAATTTGCTAGAGTAATGTTAGTAGTACAATGCTTAAGAAAATACAGGAGTAAACGGGTGCTGGAGAGAAAATCTACTTACAACAAAAGATCTTGAGACCTAAATCATTCACTCGGAAAAATAAGCAATATATCAGTCAAGGGTCTAGTAACAATAACTCATCCCTTTAGAAACTGATGTCAAAAGTAATCAAGGAATAGATCGTCGATCTGGGGACCGGACATCAAATGTCAATGCCCACTATAGTCTCAGACTGTTCTTCACACCAAAGCAACAATAACACAAATGATAGGAAATGGAACAACAAATATGAAATGGAACAACAACTAAGAAATGAACAACAACTAAGAAATGGAACAGCAAATCGGAAACTGTAATGGAAATTAAGTTTAAGAAGCAACAACGCCTTAGTCTACAAAATCAAATACATATCCTATGGAAATCAAATGGAAATACCCTGTCTCTAAGGATGAATCAAACAACACGCAGAAATAGAACAACATTGATTAGTGATGGAATATGGAACAACGCTGAAAATCAAACAATAACTTAACACATGGCACACCTCAATAATAATCTCATCTTGGTAATTCAATTGCAAATTTTAGTTATAAACAATACGATTGCACTTCGAAATGGAACAACAATGTTCATCGATTCAATCAATCGTAAGGAAATATAATTTCTAAGCTGAGTTCAATAATACCAAAGGATGAGTGCACAACACAGATACTCTGTAATGGAACAGCAACAGTATTTTGTAAAGACCAGCAATATCAGTATTTAAAGAAACAACAATGCGTTGCAGAGTTATGATGTCTCTGGCTCAAGAAATGATATCACTTAATGAATCAACTGTAACAGAGCTGTGAAGAAAAAATAACAGAATATCAGATTACCAAATAAAGCTGATAAGCAAAACCACACATAAACTAAAAGTAATAGTACAAGAGCAAGTGTTCCTGTAGGGTCGGGTCATTAGCCTCCAGGGGTACACCGCTTGAAGTTATTCCAGAATCACAGATGAAATAGCAAGCAAGTTTGTAATAATGCATAAACCATAATTACAGTAGATCACTTCTCAACGAGAGTTGATGACCAAAGTCTCAATTTTAAGATAAATTACATAAAAGCATAACCGATCCCCTAGGCTAACAGTGTTGCCCCTTTTTATATTAGGAAAGGCGGAGATGTCCAAGTACAAAAAATAGTTAAAGTAGCGATCCCTCAGGATCACATGATCCCGAGGGATTCGCCAAACTGTTGGCTCTCAGCTATTTCTTTACTTCTTGCACCGAGCCGATATCTCCATCTCCTTTCCTTGGCTGATATGCTTTGATTTGGTTTACCTTATTTGCGTGCGGTTCCCAACGTGAGGGACAGAAGTTAACCTAGCTTTGTCCTTTCCTTTGGAATGACAATCTTTCATTTTTCCTTCTTCCTGTATAAGAAAATGACAATTGTTAGTGTTTTCATTTTGCATATTAATCCTACAGATTTTGTCACAATTCCTCATTATCTACCTAGTTCATGATGCAAAAATTTTGTAGGTTTAATAAAAAAGAAACTAAAATAATCACCAAAACATACCTTCTTTAGTACTCAACACACCCCCCTGCTTACCTTTTTTCATGCCCTCATGAAAACATTGTAGTTGACATGTAAGGCAGTGAGAGAGTAGGCTGGAGATGGGATCTCATGCGAAGGTCTATAGCCATGATGCATAACTAGGTGTTCAGAGAAATGGCCAAGCTGACCCTTAAGCATCTCATATAGGGCTTGGTATCCAGGCCCATGATGCCAAATAATTGGACTCTGGTATCTATATCCTAACCAGGATGGCCTTGCTCTCAAGATAACCTTGCCATAGAGGTGCAAGTGGTTGGCAGCTAACTTAAAATTTTCATAATTAAATTGTTCCCTGAGTTGGATATTCGGATTAGAGATTTGATATCGAAATTTAGCTGCATCAATGGCAAGGTCTTTAATAGTGAGAAAGTATTCTATTCCATGCCGATTGATTGCTGTATGAATGGGTCCTAATGCTTCAATTATGCTTGCAGTCCCCATGAGGTTCCTATGTTCCCTCCATAGCTGTACTGGATTCCTAGGCTCAGATCTTACCCACAAGTCTAATCCGTTTTCTTGTCTCTGGAAAGCATTATAGGCTTTAGGCCACTTGATTTGATTGACCCCAAATGAGATAAATGCCTGAAATCGGATGTCTCCAACAAAAGGGCTGGGGTTTTGCTCGGTCTCCTGGTCTAATACAAGGTTATGCAGATAGAATTCACACAGTAATCTTTGAACCTTCACGTCATAATGCTTATAGCAGTTTATAAAATTATCGATGGTATTAATGTGTATAGGGGCACTTGCTTTAACAGCCTTTATTTTCAATTGAAAATATCGTTCCATTAAAAGCAGGGCATAATTCTTAGTAGGGGATCTACAGGCTAGCACATCAGTGTACAAAGAGCATAAGGTATCCATCTGCTTGACAACTATATCTAACCTACGAGTTACCTTTCCAAATTTTTCTTCTTCCTTTCACCATCCTTCAAAGGCCTGGCTCTCAGATAAGTTGACGTTCCTTAGCTTCTGTTGTAATTATTCATACCTTTCGCCTTTCTCATTTCCTTGTGTCCCTTCCTCATTTTCTTCTCCTTCTAATTGCAGGGGTTGCTCATCCCTAGAATCATCTACCTCTACTGGTTGGATGGTGTCCCCCTGAGAATTCTCCAGCCTTCCTTTAATTCGTGCCAATCTAACTGATTTTCTTCGTTTTAATGGACGATCTGGTGTACTGGTGGCATGCTTACATTTTGGGAATGGCTTGGTCAGTCCCCCATTTATCAAGGAAATTAGCTCTTCCCAGCTGCTCTGCTGCTGGGTAAGGATATGGCTAACTATTAATCAGATCAATCCATGGTGACTGACGACTGATTCTAGTGCAGTTTTCATACTTCGTGCGACATCATGAAGTAAAAAATTTAAAAATACAGGTAGGTTTACAGAGCATTTCTGCTTTAATACAGCTAAAAGTTTAAGGTGTCGTGGTCTTACCACGTCTTTCCTGCCTTCACAGGTGATGTAGCTCTGAATAATCCTTGCCAATTCTGCCCATGGCTCTCCTAATGCTGCAGGTAGAACTCCTTTTCCTCTAATTGTCAGGTTTTGGCCTTCATCCTGGAAGGTTTCTATGATTTTCTTTAGTCTTTCCTTCTTTAATATCCATACAGGTCCGGTGGCTGGTAGTCCCGAGACTTCTGCAATTATGTCATCGGTGACTACTATACGTTTCCCCCTCACCGTGGAGTGATCTTCTTGCAAGTTCTGCAAGAATTCTATTGCTACCGTCTCATTGGATTCCTGCAAACATTCGAGATAAGTTATCCAACCTGCTCTTGTCAGAATTTCCCATGTAGCAGCGGAGACTGTCAATTCCCGTGGTTCTCTCCGAATTGATCTTCCTCCCATGTTTGTAATTTCCCTATAAAATCTCAGAATTAACAATGGAAGAGCAAGCTGTTCACGCCGTTAAAACACAGAGAAACTATTAGGCATAGGACTTGCTCAAAATGCCGCAGAGCATACAATGGAAATGGCTTAGGAACAGCAAGCCATGCAAAAATAAAAAAAATAGTATACCGTTGAGCCGTGCTATTCCCAAGTACACAATTTCCTGAATGGTGATCTGACACGTAAACTGGCGAATAATGAGGTGAACCTCCCCCCTTGCAATGTGATAGGTCGTCCCCGGCTGTCAAATATTGGAGCGGCGTGCCGATTTGCCCTGTATCAGAGTCATAAAGGAACAACGTATGGCAACATTCCATGTTTATAAAAAATAGCAATTTATTGAAATCGAGGTTCCTACTCGGATCGCTTAACAAGTAAGAGATTGTTGTGATATGATGCGAAGCTGGGAGGATAGGACAGCTGCTGCGCACATAGAGTTTCATGCGGTCATTGTCACTTTTCTGTCATGATTGGTAATAATAGATTACATGTGTTTGCATGGTTCAGGAAACAATATACATATTTCTTATGTGATTTATTACTAAGGTGTAAGAAACATAAGGATATTAATACTTACCTATTCGTGTAAGTAGTGTGACTTCAATACCATTAACAGAGCTCTGCTGCCGATAGGTGTCTATAACCTTGGCAGAGTTGTTTGCTTTACCCATGGAATCATGGTCCTTTGTGTATGCCAGGAAATGTTATGTGATGTCAAAATGTAGGCCATTATGCTGGCTTAGTGACCAGTTAGTCAAAATGCCATTCACGAGGAAGGAGTGAAAGGTGGGCAAGTCGGCTCGTGATGAGACCTCCTGTTCCAAGGGCTTTTTATTTTGATGTACCTTTTGGACAATATCCCTGGTGTGGTAGCCATAGTGGGATTTCCACTTCACTTTCTTCCTCATGATCATGGTAGGTTGGCTCTTAATGAGACCCCCTATCCTACATTTTAAAACTTATTAAAACATCATTTTTTCGCTTGCTTTTTTCTTTCTTTTATTTTATAAGGTATTTTCCCATTTATACACAAGGGGTGGTTCAACACTCATTAAGAGTAGGAATGGTGGAAGAAGTCTTAACATCTCAATAGGAACGTATAAACCCTTTGCTCTTATTCCTAAATAATAATCAAAGAAATTTGTGAAAATTTAAAAGAAACCACATGATAAAGATAACCAAGCAGATCAGAATTAGTGGAATAATGATAGCAAGGATAATGGGTAAGTGTGTCCCTTCCTCTGTCCTCTTACCAATTCAGAGCAATTTCCTATAAAAATAGCGATTTTATGGTTCACTGATTTCAGTATGTTATGATTTTGTATCCATTGCATAAGTGCATAGTTGTGTTCCAAACGACCTAAAATAGTAGGAACAATAGGCATCCTCAAATTAGAACAACAAGGAAAGCAAAAAGGAATACGAGGATGTTGTTATTGCAAAAAGGAAGAGCAAAAGAATGCAAGTGGTGTTCTTTTTGAAAAAGAAACAACAAAAATAAAAAATGTTGCTCCTTTAGAAAAGGAACAACAAAAAACACAAATGTCATTCCTTTGGAAAAGGAACAACAAAAATCAAAAGTGTTGTTCCTTTGGAAAAGGAATAGTAGAAATAAAAAGTGTTGTTCATTTGGAAAAGGAACAGTAGAAATCAAAAGTGTTGTTCCTTTTGAAAGGGAACAGTAGAAAACACAAGTGTTGTTCCTTTGGAAAAGGAACAAAAAAAATCACAAATGTCGTTCCTTTGGAAAAGGAACAACAAAAATGAAAAGTGTTGTTCCTTTGGAAAAGGAACAGAAGAAAACACACAATGTTGTTCCTTTGGAAAAGGAACAACAAAAAATCAAAAGTGTTGTTCCTTTAGAAAAGGAACAACAGAAAGCAAAAGTGTTGTTCCTTTAGAAAAGGAACAACAGAAAGCAAAAGTGTTGTTCCTTTAGAAAAGGAACAACAAGCAATCAAAATGTCGTTCCTTTGGAAAAGGAACAGCAAAGGCACAAGGTAAAAAAACAGCAAAGTTAAAGCAAAATGAATAGCTGATCCAAAAGGTTTGTTCCTTTGGAAAAGGAACAACAAAATGAAAATGTTGTCCCTTTGAGAAAATGAACAAAAGAAAAATAGTAACAGCAGAATATGTACAAAGAAATTATGTACAGAGTGTAAAAAGAGATAAATCATTTTAATGAATCACAGGTGAGGAAGATTTCTCTCCCTCCCCCAAAATTTCCATATCAGAGTCTTCGCGTAGCTGCTGACAGAAGGACTTCCGAGTGAGTGGTTTGTGATAAAGTCGAACTCAGTGACCATTTGCCTTGAAGGCATATCCAGAACTATCAATAGTCATTAGAGTAAGAGTACTGTTATGATGTACCTTCTAGATTTTGTATGGCCCAAGCCAATGAGTTTGAAGTTTCCCGGGAAAGTCCTGAAACCTGGAATCATACAAATGTGCCCAGTCTCCTTCATGGAAGACTTTATTTTTAATAAGAGCATCATGCCATTTGGCTCACTGTTGTTGAATCAGTGTGGTATTTTGAAGTGCAGAGAGCCTGATTTCATCCAGCTCATTGATCTGCTGTAAACGATCAATCTGTGCCTCGGTTAGATCTAAGCCAACTTCCTATGTTGTTCGCAATGTTTGGATTTCGAATTATATAGGGAAGATGGGTTGTTTTCCAAACACTAGTTGATAAGGTGAGTAGTAGGTGGTGCTTCTCCATGTTGTTTTATAAGCCCACAATGCTTCTGGTAGTCTTGCAGCCCAATCATGTCTATGTGACACAATTTTTTTTGTTAGGATTGCTTCTATTATTTTATTGCTTCTTTCTACCTAACCATTGGCCTGCGGGTGGTATGGAGTAGTGATTTTATGCTGGATATGATAATTTTTTAGTGTTGCAGCTATTTTGTTCCCAGCAAACTGTGGTCCACCATCTGTAATTATATCTCTTGGAAGACTGTAGCGCACAAATATATGGAACAAGAACTATATAACGGGATCCTCTATAGCTCTCGGTAATGCCTCTACTTTAACCCATTTGGTGACGTATTCTATTGCCACCAAAATATATGTTTTCTGGTTCGAGGATGGGTTAATTGGTCCAATGAAATCAAGGGCCCATCGCTCAAATGGTTCAATGACTAACTGTGGGTTGAGGGGCATTTCATCAGACTGACTAAGGCGGCCTTCTCTCTGGCAACTGTCACAGGCTTGGATGAATTTTTTTGCATCTTTAAAAAGTGTGGGCCAATAATACCCTCCTTGTAGCACCTTATGTCCAGTCCTCTTACCAGCAAAGTGTCTACCACATGGTCTGTCGTGACAGGCCTTTAAAATGTCAAAGATTTCATCCTCACGAACGCATCTCCTAATATGCATATCTGCCCCTGTGTGAAACAGGTGGTCCCCAATCCAAGAAAATTGAACACTTCGCTGAATGATATGTTTCCGCTCATTGGGGGTTAGGTGTTTCGGTAATTTACCTACTGCCAGGTAATTGGCAACATCAGCATACCAAGGTGTCTTAACAACAACAACAAACAGATGTTCATTTGGAAATTGGTCTTCAACTGTTGTTGCGTCGATTGGCTTTGGCATTCGTGAGAGAAAATTAGCTACCGGATTTTCTTTTCCAGGTCGATCCTTGATTGTAATATCAAATTCCTACAATAATATCAGCCATCTGGTTATTCTGCCATTTTTTATAGGCTTGTTTGCTAAATAATAGAATGAGCTGTATACAAGATAACAGGATATCTAGCAATGTAATGCCTGAACTTATTGACAACATGTATTACAGCTAGAAATTCTTTTTCAGTGATAGTATAATTTAATTCAGCAGGGGATAAATTTTTGCTAATGTAATAAATTGCATATGGTTTTTTATCCTCTTGCTGCCCAAGGACTGCTCCAATGGCTGTATCTGAGGCATATGATGATATCTAAAATGGAAAATACCAATTTGGTCCTCGAAGGACTAGGCCTGTGGACACGAGCTTCTTCAGATCCTGGAAAGCACGTTCACATTTCTTTGTCCAAAGAAAGTCAACATTCCCTATTAGTGCATACAGAGGTGCAGCAATATGTGAAAAATGTTCTATAAACCTCCTATAGTAACCAGAAAATCCAAGAAATCTGTGTACCTCCGTTTGAGTGGTAGGAGTAGGAATAAGCAAAATTATTTGGATTTTGGCTGGGTCTACCTGAATGCCAGCTACTAAAATATAGTGTCCTCGGATAAGTCCTTTAGTCATCATCATATAACATTTTTCGCGACTTAAACAAAGCCTGGTAGCAATGCAGCGTTGTAGGACTTTTTCCAGTATGTCCAATGCTGGATCGAACTCATCTCTGTATGGTGTAAAGTCATCCATATATACTTCAAGTCCTTCATTTATTAAGTCTGCAAAAATACTGAGGATATCCCTTTGGAATGTGGTAGGAGCATTACATAAGCCAAAAGGTAGAACTCTATAAGCAAATGTTCCCTAAGGACAAGTAAAAGTGGTTTTGTCTTGGTCTTCAGGGGCGATCTGGATCTGGTTATATCCACTGAAGCCATCTAGGAAGGAAAATAATTTCTTTCCTACCAAAGTGTCTAATACTTGGTCGATAAATGGGAGAGGGAAGTGGTATTTTTGTGTTGCCTTGTTTAGCTCTCTGTAGTCCACACAAATTCTCCACTTCCCATTCTTTTTTGGTACCACCACAAGTGGAGAGACCCATTTACTATCAGAGATAGGGTAAATGAAATTGACATCTAAAATTTTTTGAAGTTCAGCTTTTACCACAAATTTTAGATGAGCATTAAGTCTCCTTTGAGGCTGGTGAATAGGTCTCACATCTTTTTCTATGTAAATGTGGTGTGTACATAATTGGGGGTCAATTCCTTTCATATCAGTGTAGTCCCATGCAAATCCTTCTTTATATTTTCCTAGTAATTGGATGAGATTTTCTTCTTTTGGAGGTGAGGTTGGCATTAACGTTTAAGGTCTTTCCTGGTTCAATTTCCACAATTTTTCTATTTGCAACAGAGGTAATAGGTATTGTTTGATCATGTGTTTATTTTAGAGGATCTTCTTCTAATTCGTCATTGAATGCTGCCTTTATAATGTGACATTGCGTGTAGGATCTGAGTTCAGTCTGACTAATAAAATTATTAATGGAATCATCTTCTGTTTGGTCTTTGAAATTAAGTGCCTCTTGTATAGTTAATGGAGATCTAATGTTGTCAGTAAGGTATGATAGAGGGTGCCTATTAGCTTTCATTATTGAGACACTTGGCTGCGCTCGGGGATATAAAGCTAAGTTCTTGTTGTTTGCTCCTCTGGTTATGGCCATATTTCCTTGTCAGCAACCAATATAAGCATCGCAGTTGCAAGCCAAGGTCTACCTAAAATCAATGGATGTCCATGAAGTCGGTTTTGGGATTTATTATCAGAAAATCGGTCGGATATTCCCAGGAATCAATAGATACCATAACATCATGTAATGTGCCTTCTGGCCTAACCACCGATCGGTCAACCAGTTCTAGTAAAATAGAGGTGGGTTCTACAAATGTAATGCCTAGATTTTGGCAAGTAGTAGTTGTTAAGATATTGATTGCAGTGCCTAGATCAACTACGACATTGGAGAAGGTTTGTCCATCAATTTGTACGATTACTACAAGATTTCCTGGGTCTTCATATTTAATGGGTGTTTCTTTTCCTGATAATAAGTCAAATAGAGTACCAACTACTTGGACTCTTGGGTTATTTGTGATATTCCTCCTTGGTTTCTTTACACATAATTCTTTAATAGTCTTTGCATATATCAGGATGTCTTGAATGGCTTGGAGGAATGAAAATTTTATGTAATCTTTTTTTAATTCTCCCAGAATGTCAAAATCGGGATATTGTGTAGGTCGAGGTATTATTAATCGTTCTGTGAATGGATGAGAGGATGTGGTTGCTTGATTATGAATTTGTTGTTCATTCACATCCTCTTCCTATGGCGATTGTTCTCTAGGTAACTTATTTTCAATATGAACTGTCTTATCTCCCTTTGTTTCGACAATACGCCCAGATCTTAGCTGAAGATCGTTACACTCCCTCTGATCGGCTTCTATTTCTGGTGTTTCTACTATTTGGACAGATTGGACCGGTCAGTTATTTGGATTAGTGTTGGGTTGGGCCGGGAGTTGCGGTCTCAGGTTAGTCTGGGGGTTTTGTTGTAAGGCTGGAAGCGTAGGTTGAGGGAGTGGAATCGTTCCTACTGTCTGATGCATCGGTCTTTGCCATTTTGTCTGCCAGGCCTGATTTTGTGAAGTAGGAGGGGTCCATTGTGCTGGGTATGCATTACTTTGCCAATATGGTGGGGCATAGGGAAAATTTGGCCAATTGGATTGACTTGCTTGGTTTAGCCACGGGTTTGATAAAGGGAATGAATATGGTGACCAATTCGGGAAAGGAGGTTGAGGTTGATTTTGCCACATACTATATTGTTGAGCATTATAATGTGGAGACTGAAAAGAAGAAGTCAGGTCTGGAAACATACCAGATTGTCGCAGCTGCCACTGACGGCGCTGATTGAGCAGATACACTAACTCTGGCTCCTCTTCTGCTTCCTTGTATACTGCTTTTAATCCAGGAAGTGAGGGACAACTTTCCATAAGGTGGTCTTTTGTGTAGATGGCGCATGTTTGGATTGCATCTAGTGGACACTCCTTATGGCTATGCTTCTTTTTGCATAGGGGACAGAAGATTGCCAAATTCTGTTCTGACTTTGCTTGCTTTTGCTTGGCCTGCATAATATCAAGTTGTGTTGTTAGTGTACCTAGTATATCAGTTCTAAAATTTTCCAATAAATTTCCAATTTCTGCACGCATTACTCCTTCTGTTGAAATTCTATTATCTCTTACAAACCGATCATGCTCTGCCAATTTAGTCTTGTGCTACCTCTGGAGCTCCTGATACATAAATCAATAATGTCAAAAAAAATTTCCTGAAAAATATCTCCTTTTCCCATAATGTTTAATGTTTCAATCCATTGTTCTTTCATTCCCCTAATTAAGGTTGTTTTTAACACATTATCAGGTAAAGGTAGTGATGCATAAGGAAATCTTTGAAGATTATATTGATCCACATACTCTTCTAATGTTTCATTTGGTCTAGCTACCATCTGGAATACTTCATCTTTTAGTTCTCTAGACCTGCAATAGTCCTGATATTTTTTTAGAAAAGATTCTTTCATTTGATCCCAATTATTTATAACACCACCACCTAATCCCATGAACCATCTCAAAGCAGCTCCTTTTAATGTAGAAGGGAATAATTTCAGTTTTTGGGGGTCGGTCGTGTAGTCATAACTTCTACACAACATGTTGAATTCAAACAGAAATGCATCCATATCTTCTGATGTCAGACCATGGAATATAGGGATATGCTGAAGAGGAATTGCCTTCATAGGCGTGTTTGCTGCAGTATCCATGATAGGGTATTGTAGAGTAGAGGTTTGTGTGTTAGGCTGATTCTGGGCCATTTGATCGAATATATGCCAATAACCTTCTGGGATATCTAGGAGGGTATTCCTAGGTTGAGAGGGAATGGCTTTAACAAGAATGGTTTTAACGGAACTTCCTTTATCTAGGATAATGGGAGTACTTAAGGTCTGAGGGGATTGAGTTTCCTCAAAAATGATTTTTGCAGCACTTCCCTTATCTCGGCTGCTTAATAGCTGAATTATCCCAAGAGGATACCTTGGTTCCCCAGTTTCTCCTATCTCTCCTCTTCCTTCACAAATATTGCTGAAATTCCCTTCATGCAATAGTTCTGGCCTAGAATTTTCAGTTTCTTGAAAATCCTGCTCTTCAGTTTGACTATGCACCTCAGCAAAGGCTACAGATGGTGATCCTGTGGCCTGAAGGGAACTAGTAGGCTTCCTGGAAATAAATTTCTTGGGTCCTACTGAAGGCTGAGATTCTGCTTTCTTAAATATTTCATCTATGAAGGTGGATCGGCCAAGGGTCACCGCCCCCTTAGCTTTTCTGGGCTTGGGTAGAGGTTTGGAATTATTTTCTGGTTTTTTTTGCTTAGTCATGCACACACAAATCAACTACTAGGTTCTACCCAATCAAAACAATGACAAATCTACAGGAAAGTGGCCAGAGGAGCAGGGTTGTTACATGCTCCACACGTAGGTTCTTACCTTTTGTTTTTAAAACCCAATTCTTCCCTAGTAGGATCTTACACTACTCTGAAAAGAACAAATGGCTACACTCTTTCCCCAGCAACGACGCCAAAATGTGGAGTCATAAGAAGGGTCTCTTTCACCTCTAATTACCTCACATTAATTTGTCATTCCAAGAACATTTTGTTATTTCAAAGAGTGTCTCAGTCTGAGGCTCACATTTGCCAGAGTAATGCTAGTAGTACAGTGCTTAAGAAAATACAGGAGTAAACGGATGCTGGAAAGAAAATTTACTTATAGCAAAAGGTCTTGAAGCCTAAATCATTCACTCAGAAAAATAAGCATATATATCAGTCAAGGGTCCAGTAACAATAACTCATCCCTTTAGAAACTGATGTCAAAAGTAATCAAAGAACAGATCGTCGATCTGGGGACGGGACAATAAATGTCAATGCCCACTACAGTCTCAGACTGTTCTTCACACCAAAGCAACAATAACGCAAATGATAGGAAATGGAACAACAAATATGAAATGGAACAACAACTAAGAAATGGAACAACAACTAAGAAATGGAACAACAAATCAGAAACTATAATGGCAATTAAGTTTAAGAAGCAAAAACGCCTTAGTCTACAAAATCAAATGCATATACTATGGAAATCAAATGGAAATCCCCTGTCTCTAAGGATGAATCGAACAACACGCAGAAATAGAACAACATTGATTAGTGATGGAATATGCAATAGCACTGGAAATTAAACAATAACTTAACACACGACACACCTCAATAGTAATCTGATCTTGGTAATTCAATTGCAAATCTTAGTTATAAACAATATGATTGCACTTCAAAATGGAACAACAATATTCATTGATTCAATCAATCGTAAGGAAATATAATTTCTAAGTTGAGTTCAATAATACCAAAGGATGAGTACATAACACAAATACTCTGTAATGGAATAGTAACAGTATTATGTAAAGACCAGCAATATCAGTATTTAAAGAAACAACAATTCTTTGCAGAGTTATGATGTCTCTGGCTCAAGAAATGATATCACTTAATGAATCAACTGTAACAGAGCTGTGAAGAAAAAGTAACAGAACATATCATATTACCGAATAAAGCTAATAAGCAAAACCATGCATAAACTAAAAGTAATAGTACAGGAGCAAGTGTTCCTCTAGGGCCGGGCCCTTAGCCTCCAAGGGTACACCGCTTGAAGTTATTCCAAAATCACAGATGAAATAGCAAGCAAGTTTGTATTAATGCATAAACCAGAATTACAGTAGATCACTTCTCAACGAGAGTCGATGACCAAAGTCTCAATTTTAAGAGAAATTACATAAAAACATAACCAATCCCCTAGGCTAGCAGTGCTACCCCTTTTTATATTGGGAAAGATGGAGATGTCCAAGTACAAAAAATAGTTAAAGTAGCGATCCCTCAGGATCACAGGATCCTGAGGGATTTGCCAAATTGTTGGCTCTTAGCTATTTCTTTACTTTCTTGTGCCGAGCCAATATCTCCATCTCCTTTCCTTGGCTGATACGCTTTGATTTGGTTTGCCTTATTTGTGTGCGGTTCCCCGCCAGAGGGACAACAGTTAACCTGGCTTCATCCTTTCCTTTGGAACGACAATATTTCATTTTTCCTTCTTCCTGTATAAGAAAATGACAATTGTCAGTGTTTTCATTTTGCATATTAATCCCACAGATTTTGTCACAATTCGTCATTATCTACCTAGTTCATGATGCAAAAAGTTTGTAGGTTTAATAAAAAAGAAACTAAAATAATCACCAAAACATACCTTCTTTAGTACTCCACACTGGTAAAGGTTGCGAATAGTTGATATACTACAATTGCAGAGGACCAGGACATTATGCCCATGATTGTACTAATCCAATGCATCCGTCGTGCAAGTATTGCACGTTGTTTGATCATGAAACAAAAGACTGTCCTACATTGATAGCTAGGATATCAGAGAAAGGGGAACTACCAGCTCCACCGACTTAGAACCTTCAGATGATGAGGTCTGAGCCACACGAGGAAGATCCAAACAAAAATATAGTGCTCAGGATGTCTTCCTAGTAATTATATCTCTTGGAAGACTGTAGCGCACAAATATATGGAACAAGAACTATATAACGGGATCCTCTATAGCTCTCGGTAATGCTTCTACTTCAACCCATTTGGTGACGTATTCTATTGCCACCAAAATATATAGTAAAATAGAGGTGGGTTCTACAAATGTAATGCCTAGATTTTGGCAAGTAGTAGTTGTTAAGATATTGATTGCAGTGCCTAGATCAACTAAGGCATTGGAGAAGGTTTGTCCATCAATTTGTACGATTACTACAAGATTTCCTGGGTCTTCATATTTAATGGGTGATTCTTTTCCTGATAATAAGTCAAATAGAGTACCAACTACTTGGACTCTTGGGTTATTTGTGATATTCCTCCTTGGTTTCTTTACACATAATTCTTTGATAGTCTTTGCATATATCGGGATGTCTTGAATGGCTTGGAGGAATGAAAATTTTATGTAATCTTTTTTTAATTCTCCCAGAATGTCAAAATCGGGATATTGTGTAGGTCGAGGTATTATTAATCGTTCTGTGAATGGAGGAGAGGATGTGGTTGCTTGATTATGAATTTGTTGTTCATTCGCATCCTCTTCCTATGGCGATTGTTCTCTAGGTAACTTATTTTCAATATGAACTGTCTTATCTCCCTTTGTTTCGACAATACACCCAGATCTTCGCTGAAGATCGTTACACTCCCTCTGATCAGCTTCTATTTCTGGTGTTTATACTATTTGGACAGATTGGACGGGCCAGTTATTTGGATTAGTGCTGGGTTGGGCCGGGAGTTGCGGTCTCAGGTTAGTCTGGGGGTTTTGTTGTAAGGTTGGCAGCGTAGGTTGAGGGAGCGGAATCGTTCCTACTGTCTGATGCATCGGTCTTTGCCATTTTGTCTGCCAGGCCTGATTTTGTGAAGTAGGAGGGGTCCATTGTGCTGGGTATGCATTACTTTGCCAATATGGTGGGGCATAGGGAAAATTTGGCCAATTGGATTGACTTGCTTGGTTCAGCCACGGGTTTGATAAAGGGAATGAATATGGTGACCAATTCGGGAAAGGAGGTTGAGGTTGATTTTGCCACATACTATATTGTTGAGCATTATAATGTGGAGACTGAAAAGAAGAAGTTAGGTCTGGAAACATACCAGATTGTCGCAGCTGCCACTGATGGCGCTGATTGAGCAGATACACTAACTCTGGCTCCTCTTCTGCTTCCTTGTATACTGCTTTTAATCCAGGAAGTGAGGGACAACTTTCCGTAAGGTGGTCTTTTGTGTAGATGGCGCATGTTTGGACTGCATCTAGTGGACACTCCTGATGGCTATGCTTCTTTTTGCATCGGGGATAGAAGATTGCCAAATTCTGTTCTGCCTTCGCTTGCTTTTGCTTGGCCTGCATAATATCAAGTTGTGTTGTTAGTGTACCTAGTATATCAGTTCTAAAATTTTCCAATAAATTTCCAATTTCTGCACGGATTACTCCTTCTGTTGAAATTCTATTATCTCTTACAAACCGATCATGCTCTGCCAATTTAGTCTTGTGCTACCTCTGGAGCTCCTGATACATAAATCAATAATGTCAAAAAAAATTTCCTGAAAAATATCTCCTTTTCCCATAATGTTTAATGTTTCAATCCATTGTTCTTTCATTCCCCTAATTAAGGTTGTTTTTAACACATTATCAGGTAAAGGTAGTGATGCATAAGGAAATCTTTGAAGATTATATTGATCCACATACTCTTCTAATGTTTCATTTGGTCTAGCTACCATCTGGAATACTTCATCTTTTAGTTCTCTAGACCTGCAATAGTCCTGATATTTTTTTAGAAAAGATTCTTTCATTTGATCCCAATTATTTATAACACCACCACCTAATCCCATGAACCATCTCAAAGAAGCTCCTTTTAATGTAGAAGGGAATAATTTCAGTTTTTGGGGGTCGGTCGTGTAGTCATAACTTCTACACAACATGTTGAATTCAAACAGAAATGCATCCATATCTTCTGATGTCAGACCATGGAATGTAGGGATATGCTGAAGAGGAATTGCCTTCTGTTGGCATTATGGCACAGGTTTGGAGCTATGGCACAAGTGTTGTCCTTGATGGCAACCTTCTTTGGTAACAGATCTCAGTTCAGGCACTCAGAAAGTAGAAAAAGACATATACGCAGGTTCATCTAGACGAAGGCGCGTATACACGCGGGTTATACTTTACAAAAGCGCGTATATGTTGGTGATCATTCTTTCGGTCCATGGTAGTTAGATCTTGGAACTTGAACCTATGTTTTGGACCATGGCGTCTCGTCAATTGTGTCGATCCATTGTTTTGGGTTCATGGTATTGAAATGTTATGGTTTTGAACCATGGTATTGAGGAAGGCCTAGGACTATAAAAGAGGAAGGAGATCTTGTGACAAATCACCATCTGGATTATAATTGAAGATCTGAAAAAGTGCTAGAGCTCGTATATTGGATGGTGATGCAGATCTGGATCTGGAGGAAGGAGGAACCTTAGCACAAAAAGAAGTATAAGGTCTATTCATGGGTCATAATCTTTAAGCCTAAATGATAGTATCTCTGTATGATTTTGATCTGCTTGATGTGGCGCTTATCTGATCTATAATCTGGGTTAATTAGTGATTGAATATCTGGAAGAGTGTGTTGTCCTTTATATAT
>APFE030391402.1:11250-26501 GCA_000404065.3 Pinus taeda | reverse complement strand
TGTAATGTTACATGACTCAATCATTAATATATCGATAGTTGGGTTTTTTAGCGAGATGCTTTCCCCGGGATACATACTGTGTTAAAGTGTGAATGCTCTTGATGTTTTATTGTTATTGATGCTGCTATATTGATGATCAACGTAGAGGAGCTTATGTATTGTGTATGTTTTCCGCAATAGTACATGATCAGGATAATCTCTGTTGAATATGTGTTAAATTATTCAAAATTTCTACATCATGCATGTAGATTTTGAGAAAGACCCAGTTGAGACTATAGTGCAGGGACAATGTACTATTTGTTGTATAATTTTTTGACTTGTAAAGATGGTGCATGCAATCAAGAACTGAACCTAGAAAGGATTGTGCAGTTTTGGATGCACCGGTTTCCCTTTAAGATGGACTAATCAGCCATATGAATTGCGCAAGGAAATAGGGAATTGGAGAGTAGGATAATTGGATAAGTGTTGGCTAAGAGTTTGCTTGTGAGTTGGAGATTGATTTTACTGAGTGCTGGGATTGTTCTTGTGAGAAAAAGCAGTGTATTATCATCTTGGAATTCTTATTAATGCAATAAAGATAGTGGGGTTTTGAGTTGTATCTTTCCCTGGATATTTATTGTGTTATGTTCCATTGATGTTCTTCCTTTTATCGATTATTTTTTTTCTCGATATTTATGTGCTTCCGCTGTAAAGAGTAGAAGTAGATTCTTGTCTTGTTCTTTAGTAAATTGCATGATCTTGTGAATCTACAAGATTATCTACAGGGGATAAGTGCAGTATCTCCCTTCATTATGATATTCCGCTTCTCATTCCTCCTCTCTCATCCATTCATCCAGAGCATCTAGAGTTCTCCAACATTGCGGATTGTTCTCATTCCACTTGCTCTGAAGAAATTGGTATTAATAACATTAACCATAAAAAAATAAGAACGATGGTAATTAAATTAATAATAAATCTCTTTTATATTATTAATAGTATAATAAACAACATTATAGTTTAATAATAATATCATTTCTATTGATTCTAACAACAATATGAATAATAAAAATATAATTTATTTCACCCCTTTTAATAATAGAGTTGTTAATATTTCCCATTTTTCTTTTGATCCTCTGTTTTATTTTATAGTCTTTTAGAGAAAGGTTTAAATTTTTCCCTCGCTCTTAGAAAAATCCTAGTGGAAGAGATTATCTATGACATTGAATTCGAGATAAGAGATTTATTGGACTCTACTAAGGATGTCATTAGATAGGACTGTGTGATTGTCCTAAGAAAGGCTAAGACCCCCAGTAAGAACAACCTTAGAAAACATGAGTTTGAGGCTCCCAAGGTTTTGAATAATAACAAGGACATCGTTGTTCTTAAAGCTGATAAAGGGGTTGTTTCTCTAGCCATAAAATCTAGTATCATTGTTAGCTCCCTTAGCCAAAAGTTGATTGAGAGTAGCCCTCTCACTACTAGGATTTATGGTCTTCCACAGATTCATAAGTAAGGGGCTCCCCTGCCTCCCATTGTCAACACCATTGAAGGACTGACCTATATTCTTGCTAAGTTTTTAGCCAATGAGCTAAACCTCTTTGGTTAGACTGAATGCTTTGTCAAATATTCATCTTCGTTTGTAAACGAATTAAAGGGTATAAGGCTGGATCCTGGTGTTAATTTGGTGAGTTTCGATGTGGTCTCTTGTACACTAATATCCCCATTAACGAGGTCATTGAAGTCATCAAGTGCATTACAAACCTAGATACAACTTATTTGGTTGAAATTTGTCTTACTTCTACTTCCTTCAGTTTTGAAGGTGAATTTTATGATCAAACTTGTGGAGTTTCCATGGGTTCCTCCCTTTCCCTAGTAGTGGCTAACATGTTTATGGAGGACTTTGAATCTAAGGCCTTGTCCTTAGCTCTATTCTTGCCTAAGATTTGGAAAATGTTTGTGGATCACACTTGCACCATTTGGTCTCATGGTCTGGAAAAGTTGGAGTTCTTTTTCCAACATCTTAATAATTAATCTAGTTCCATAAAGTTTACTATGGAATGTGAAATTGATGATAGCCTCCCTTTCCTTGACTTTCTTATTTCAAATAGAGATGATGGTTCTTTCTCCCACCATATTTTTCGGAAGAAAACTCACACCGAACAATATATTCATGCGAATTCACATCATTTCCCTGCTCAAAAGCTAGGTGTTCTCAACACCTTAGCCACTGGGGCATTATGTGTTTCTTGTCAAAACCACGTCAATGATGAAAAAACCCATCTCCTTAGTTTTTTTAATAAGAACGGTTATAGTAAGCGTCAATGTCTTAGATCCTTCCTTAAGGCTGAAAAAGGTCATAGTATTAAAAATGATCTTAAAGATTAGTTTTCAGGAGTGCATCTTTCATTTATCTAAGGAACCACAAAAAAGTGTGCTAATATCCTAAAGAAGCACAAGGTTCCTTCGACATTTAGGCCCCTAAACACTATCTGAAGCTCCCTAAGATCAGTATAGGACCCTATGAATCCTAAAGATGGGAAGGGTTTTTATGTCATCCCTTGCTCCTATGGGACTCCCTACATTGGTGAAATTGGTCACTCAATTAATCAGAGGATTCTTAAGCATGCAACTGACATCAAACATGGAAGGTCCTGCTTTGGCAGAACATGCAGAAAGGAAAAACCATCACATTTGCATTAAAGAGGCGAGGGTCATTGCTAGGATTGATCATTTTTATCATTGTAATTTTAGGGAGGCCTTGGAAATTAAAAGGAGACCTATCAATTTGAATAGAGATGATGGTTGGAATATTAGTAGGTGTTGGATCCCTACCTTGTATTCCTAAGTTTTTATAATATTTATTTAATCAGAATTTATGCTATTCTTTTATTTCTTATTTATTTACTATTCATTTTTTTTGGACCATATTATTATTATTATTGGATTTAAATAATAAAATTGAGTTAATTCATTATTTTGATTTATATTTTATTTTTTCATTTTCTTATTACTATTTTAGTTTAGTTGTTTAGAATAGTCAAATTTTACCGTATTATTTTATTTGTTTATTTATTTATTTTTATTTTATTTTTCCATTTTCTTATTAATATTTCTGTTTTATTGTTTAGAATAATTAAGGTTTGACCTTCTTATTCTTGACATTTCTTATTAAAATAATAATAATAACAAAATTTTATTACTTATTTATAGCTAATTTCCATCTATTATGGAGCATGCAACAGACATCAAGGATAATCACTCCCGCTTCTTAGCTATTGCTGAACATGTGGAGAAAACTAAATATTGTGTCTGCATTGAAGAGTCTAAAGTCATTGTGAATATTGATCATTTCCACCATAGGAAGTTGAGAGAGGCCATTGAAATTGAGAAACAGACCAAAACTCTCAATAGGGACGATGGTTGGAAGCTAAGCAAGAGTTGGGTTCCTACCCTTTCTTTGTGAGTCGCTTTTTTTTTGCGACTTTAAATTCTATTTTTATTTATTTTATCTTTATTTATTTTTACTCTTTGTGATTTCTTAGTTTTCTCTTTCTTTTATTTATTTATATACATAACTAATTAATATATTATTTGTTAAATAATTCCTTTAGTAACTTCTTTGACTAAACTTTTTTTCAAAAACTAACCATTGATGTTAATTATGATTTATAAATAATTAATACTTTAATATTAATATAATTATCTTATAATCTCCTACCATGGACTTTATAGTTATAATCTCTTGACTAAAAACTAGTCGTTAAGGTTAGTTTGATTAAATAATAATTTTTCATAACGACTAACTCTGGAGCTTGATGCATCTCGTCACTATTTAATAGTTCTGGTTGATCTGTCTTTTCACCTTGGTCTTGAAGATGAACTTCATTGGTAGGTTCAAAACGTTGAACATAAAATTATTTGATGTGATTAATCTAAAAGAGAATCTCAAACATCATTATGGATCACAAAAGTTTGAGATAAAAAAAGATAATTCTTTAGTCAAAACTAGTTGTTATATTCTAAAGGCTAAAAAATATCTCTCTTCATCTATTTAATCTAATGTCATGTTTCGATTCTTCATCTTGTCCTTAAGATGAACCACACTAGATGGTTCGAAACACATCGAATTGTAGTTTCTTTGTTCGATTTTTACTGAAAGATCTCTCAACATTCATAATATGGATCATAGAAGCCTAAATTTAGAATTTAATTTTACATTTATAATGAAACCAAATAGTAATTTAATATCACTATAAAATTCTTTATTTCTAAAACATGACCCCTCTATTGAAAAAATTAATATGATATACTTATCCTACCCTCATTGTAACCATTAAACCCATGATGTACACAATCTCGTAGGAAAATAAAATATTATTTTATCCATAAAGTTCTTGACTCATTATTAAATGCGATCACTAAGGAGCATTTATGTTATTATTAGGCCAACGATGTGTGTAGCATGGCACGAAAACTAAATATTTGTTTATACATAAAGTTTACGTTACATTATTAATGTTGATAAGGAATAATAATTTAATTTTTATTAAATTCCCTTTTTAACAAGTTTATTGTTGATTTGATGTTCATGGGGTATAATCTCAATAACTATGCAAAAGTGTTTCAACAATGCATAATTTACGAACAATAGAGTTAATGAGACTATTGATACATATTTTCATGTCTACTATCCAAACATTTTATTTACAACCAAGGCGAGATGTTCGAATAAAATTGATAAACTGTTGGTACAAATTTTCATAAATATTAAGATTTGACATGTGTACTAGTAATGACATTGGTTGGGTTGGATATATATATATATATATATATATATATATATATATATTATATATATATATTATATATATATATATATAATATATAATATATATATATATATATATATATATATATATATAAAGTAGATAAAGAAATTAGTCATTTCATACATATGAACCAATTAGAAAATATAAATTTAATATATTAAAATTCAGAGATTATTTTAAATTTCAAAAAATAAAATTTGATATTGAATTTTATTAGAAACTTTAGTAAACTTTGGAAAATAGTTTTTAAAATTTTACAAATTAATTAAGAGTCAAAGCATTTTGACTCAACCTGATTACAATATACTTTACCTTCGGCAAGTATAATAAAGAAAGCGTTACGATATAAATTTAAAAGTAACGTTGACACTTGCCCTTCTATCCGCATCACAATTTGCGGACACTTGACCTTCTAGCTGTCACCAAAGAAAAAAAAACCACTATAGTTGTACTATGCAATGGACTTTATTTACCTAGGTTGCGTCCATAATTAAGTGAGGGTATGATACATCCTAGGCCCTAAATTAAGTATAGCGTTGGGTCTGCAATAGCATGGGCTATAGAAGAAATTTTGTTTGATCATCATCTTAGTTAACATTAAAATATAATATGTGTTATACAATTACAATTGTTGGTTTATAATGATGCATTCTTGCATGTGTTAGTAGGGAAATTTTATAGGGGCCTACATAATGGTTTAGTATATATTTTGTTTATAAATATTGAAAGGATAATGATAAGTTGGGCTTTTAAATGTTTTATATGAAGAGATTATTAGTAGCTTATGTGATATGGAAATGAATATTATAATTTTCTTTTCTATACTTGGAAGTGGTGAGGCTACATCATGGTCATGTCCAATTATAACACCTAAATAGGGTGGGTAATTGAACTAGTGACTTAACATTTAGGGGTGCCTTAATAACGCACTCGATTGTTGTCTATACAAGACCTCGTGGATGAAAGGATCAATATATTGTTTGTCATTCATCTTGATATTTTCAGTGGAAAATTCAGAGGAATCATCTTACAAGGGTAGTTTTTTTGACGAGACCTAGTTTGCAGAATTAGGGTTTGAAACATTTTGGAGCTTTAAATGGTGTTTTTTCTGGAGAAACTTTTACATTGAAGTGTTAAACCCTGTGATGTTATTACACTCATAGACCTTTCCAACGGTGCAAGAAAGATGTCAATCAAAGTTTGTATGCAATAGTTATGCCTCCTGGAAGTTGGCTTATTGTGATTGATCAACATAATTCAAGAGGATATCAGGTCACCCCCATTACTCATGGAAGAGGGGCTAGCCATGCAAGGAATATGAAGAATAATCTAGAAGGGTCAAAGTTGTAACTCTAGTTGAGAGTTAGAGTCAAACTTATCCTCCGTTTGGCTATTACATTGTGTTATAACAGGGCCACTAGGAGGAAAATGAGTTCCATTCTATTCGATTGTATCTTGTTATATAACAAAACAAATAAAATTGGGAGTGATAGTGAAAGAGAATAATAAAGGGGTTTAGTGTTATGTAGTAGCCTATATAACAATAGGTATCATGTGATTCCGTAGGGAGTTCCTTCTCATTTTTATTTCATTATTTCCATTCCAAACAAAAAAGAGCAAAGCATCATCACCTTCCAGCAAGGTTTTCTACCATAAGAGTTTCCAAAAGCATATATTGTGTTCATTATGGTTAGTATGTGATTGTATTTTGTTGTTCTCTATTTTCTACTATTTATCTGTTACATGCATAAGCAAAAAATAATGATTAATAAATCTGGAATCTAAGGAAATTAACTCTAATAGTATAGATTTTAGTCTATTTTTATATGAACTATTGTGTATAGTGAAATATCCATGGAGGTTTATAGATCAGTATGGATTGTAAGTTGCCACCGTATCTGTATTTTGAAAATTGGATTTTGGATCATAAATGAATTGGTAATGATGACTGCAGCAATATTTAAGTGGGCTTTAGAAAGTGATGTAAACAATTAAATATAAGTTCTATTAAATGAAATGCAATGGGAATTATAGAATAAAGTGACTAGCCAATGAAATTTCACATCATAAACAAATGCGTGTGCTCCCATTTCTACATTAATGAATGAATCTTATTCTCATGTTGACCACCTAGACTTAGACCTAGTGGGATTCCCATTTCTTGTACTTATCACTTGAACTGAGAAATAATATTAATAGTTAACCTAATAAAATGAGTGTGTAAAATGTAAAATAAAGAACTCATGAAGATGACATGTTGGATAAGAGTAATTCTAAGAGATAATGTTGGAGCAGTATCACATGACCTTTTAGTAGGAGGAGACGATAATGGTTTTATATTACATTAAAGAGATGGTTGTGCTCATAAATAACTTAATATGAAGAAGATAAGGTAAATATTTTAAGAAAAAGGGATTTGATTAATTTAATTAGGTTAACCAAAACAAAAGGGTAAGAAATTATAAATCCCTTGTGTAATTGTGGTTGTGTCATTTTAGTGGGATGGGGATATAAATGTTAGGATATTTAAACATTTAGGAGATAGTTAATATTAGCTTGGTTTAACATGTTTTTAAGTAATGCATGCTTGTTTAATATGGATTTATTATTAAACAATTCATATTCTCCCCAATACTGATGACTACATTGATTTGTGGTTTGACATTCAATTGATCCATGATCTATATTGAAAGAGCATGAAGTGTCATTTGTTGATGGTTGATTGTGAGAAACACCTTTGTATTTTTTTCCTTTCGCATTAACATATTGTCTCAATTGGCCATATTAGGTGGGGCCATGGATTGCTTCCCTCTTTGATGATTTTGAGTACATAACTATTGATCTTTGATCTACTTTTGATAAAAGTTTCTTAAGGTGTTAAAGTTGTGTGGAGATACCTTTGTTGTCAAATATGGTATTTGAGCCTTTGTGAAGGCCTATTCCCATTATTAATCAAGATCTTGAACTTTGGTGTTGCATGAATGAAAAAAATTCAGGATTATATCATTTTTAGCATTGATATGCTAAGAGGGTTTTTTTCATTGTGCTTAGAGTGTTGCTTTCAATTATTAAAAATATAAAAAATAAAAAATAAAAATTTTTTTTCACCCAAAAGGGTTTTCATTTGCACAAGATACGACTATTTTTGTCATATATGAAAGTATAAAGTTTCATTACAATTTTATTTTCATTTTTTTAACATGAAATTAATATTTTAGTTTTTCTATTTATATTTCTCAATTTGGTACCCTTGTTGTTTTATGTATGTGTTTTGTCATGCGCTTTGTGAAATCTCATCAAACCAAATATACAATAGAAAGTGTTTTATTTTGTGCACGTTCTCTTTGATCTACATTTTATGAGACCTTCAATTTATCAGTCACATAAAGAAAACATTGATTTTATAGGTAACACTTTTCCTTATTTGTTGACATTTTCATTTTTTAGGTATTCGTCAACATTTTCATAGTTAGCAATAATTTTTATATATAAAAAAATTAGATAGTATGTATAATATTACACATAGTTCATTCTAATTTTTCTATTCGTATTAATTCTCCCAACACTTATTAACCATAAAACCCTAATCCCAAAAAGTGTTTCCAAGTTTTGCATTTTCACCAGTGTTATCTCTCCAAAATTTCTCTAGAGTTGTTGTGAAAGAAATGATAGAGGTAACCACAAACCTACTTTGGATATTAGGATCTAGCCTTCCTAATGCTGAAAGAGGGCTCTCTCTTTATGATTTAACTTTGTTTAGTAAATTAATTTTAGGCTAGTTATGATTGTACTTGGGTTTTGGTTTTGATTTGGTGGTGGGATCACTGACTTAGATGGATAGAGGGATGTCTTTTACCATTGGGATATGGAGTCAAGTGTCAAGCAAACAAGATTTGATCAAGTTCTAAAGATAATGTTTACAGGGCAAGGTAGGTGAGTAAATTCAGATCTTAAGGCTGGATGGTAAAGTGGTTTTCAATTGGATCCAAGGAGCAATTAAGGGTTCCTTAAACCGAATAATGAGTGAAATGGTAGGGTTCAATCGAAACTAGGGAGCAATAAAAGATTCCATAATCTGGATATTAGAAGAAAACATTAAAATGATTGACTGTTCAAGAAAGAGTGTACTTAAAAAAATTCTGTAATATAATTCTAGTTAACTCATTCAATTTAGATAACATGCAATTTTGTGAAACACTTAAGAAAATAACCATTTGACAAAATAAAATACTTCACTGAAGTAGCTCAACACATGAATCTTGTGATGCAATCTCTTTATCACTTAGTCTAGTCTGTTGACTTGAAAAATTGGTATAATGAACCCTCAAGTGACAGATCAATACAACTATAGAAATGTCTAGCAATCCAGACTCTATACTTCGAATTATGAAGTATTTATACAAAAATAGTTTAGAAAATATCCCAAACTGTCTTGGGAATTAATCTAGGAAAAAGAAATATCTTCATGTAAGAAGATAGAGACAGATATTCAATTGTTGCAATTTGTCCCTGTTTATTAGGTTCTGCTGTCTTATTCTTTGATCTTTTGTTTTTTATTCGCCTTTGTTGTTTGTCTTCCAAGCTGATTGTTCTTTTTACTTTTTCTTTTAACTGATACACTTTCACCTGATACTCTTTCATCTCGATGATCTATCACTTTTCTTTCACTGTGCTTTTTTCACTTTTACTGTGCATTTTTACAATAAGTCATTTAACTTTTCCCATGTGTCTGCATCTAGTAATTTGATATTTACCATCTTTCTGGAATTTGACGGTTTTTGGTGTGCAAACGGGGTTCTGTGGTAGTTGTAGAGGGTAATGAGGCTTGAACTGGCTGTTTGTTGCTTCAATTTGGTGTCTGCAACGTCTTCAGGTGGCAAAAGGTGGCTAAATTGGTCGCTCACAGGTTCAAGGTGTCAGAATTGGTTTAGCAGAGGTTTATACTGAAAACGAGTGAAAATGACAAATTGGGGCTTTTTCGGCCTTTTAACCAATACTGGTTACATTTTGGCGCGAGATATATTGAATGAAAAATGGGTAGTTTTTGGTTTAGGTAGGGAGGTGGTTTTCAGCGATATCGCACCACTTTTGGGAGGAGGGCAGTATTTTTCATGAGCACGCGATATAACTTGGTGTTGCCACGTAGCCAAACAATGCTCGGCCAAAACTGCGAATCTCATGTGCTCTTGGTCCATTAACTGTCAGATGATGAATTCGCGCGATATGGCTATGCACCGTTGGATCTAGGGGTGGGAGATTGGAGGGATATTGTGCAGTGAAGTTGCACAAATGGAGTCAGGAAAGTGGTTGGCAGGGCCCGAGGTTTAATTACAATGATTTGTAATTAATTAACGAAATAATGTCAGGATTTTTAATATAAGCAAATGGTTAATAAAGGTGGGACCATGGGTTATATGGCGGGGGTTTTACTATACACCAAGGTTTAGTGAGTTAAAAGGGTGTCAGGGAATATTAACGTGGGGGAGTTGAATTATACAATGTGGGGGTATAGTAAATAACTTAGGATAAAAGTGGTTTTGTGGGTTTTTTTAAAGGGAAAAGGGGAAATTAATAAGGGGGGAATGTAGTATTTGTAATGGGAATGGGTTTCACACTTAGGGAAAGGGGTTTTGGGAAGGGGGGATGATTTTTGAAGGGTAATGTCTAGGGAAATGTGTGAAACCAAAGGAATAAAAGGTCATAATGAAGGGAAAGGGATTTTACAAGTAATGAAGGGATAATGACGGGAAATTAGCAAATAAGTATGTGAGGGTCTAGTGAAATGAGGGGAAATTAGTAAACCAGCTTTGGTGAATATCCTTTCTTTTTCACAATTCCTCCTGCACATGAAACATAAGATTAAGCATGATGAATGTGCTTTCGACTTAGAAACCTTGTGCATTTGCAACACACTGGGGCTTCACTAAGGGAGCAATACCATTCCACATGGGTTCATATTGGGGGATATTTATTGAGGAAAAAATAACATAATATTATGGGGGATATATAGAGGTAGAGGGTTTTAATATTGGCAGGTATTAAAGATGGAGGCCAAAGTTAATGAAAAAATATAAAGGGGTATAAAAAATGTTAATGAAAAAATGGATATCTACAATATCTAGTGAAAGTAGGGGTATTTAAATTGGGAAGGTGCATTGTGTTTATATTAGTAGGGGCTTAAATAACATGGCTTTTAAAGGTATTTTCCAATATGTCATAAAATTAAGGGCATTTTTTAATATGCCACGAATGCACATGATACATTAGAGGTTCATTGAGTGAAGCCCCCATGTTGCAACATTTCTTCTATCTACCCTTTATTTACCCTAGCACTTTCTCTTTATTCAATGGGTGCATTTGAGCTTGTTGACCCTTTATTTCCTTTTCTTTTGATAAGCAAACTATCTAATTCTAACCTTATAACTTCCAGTGGCTCAGATTAAACTGATGAGCTCATTATTATTCTCTACCTAACTATTGATTTGCCAAGTTTAAATAGTTTGGCTAGATCTTTATTCTCTATTTATAAACATGAAATTTAAAGCATGAATGAGTCAATATTAAACTATTTGACCATCATGGATTGTGGAATTTTTTGACAAGATGCACACAATCTTAGTTTGCAAAGTAAAGTAAAAAGTAGTGGCATTTGAATTTGCACACTTTCATGATCTATTTTTATCTCTTTTTGGGGTTCATGTTTTTCACTTTTTTTTTTTAATCTTTTTTCTTTCTTTTTGTCCTTTGATTATTCTTTTAGGACATACCCTCTTTACATATTTTAATTTTAATATGGGAAAACATTTTGCAAAAAGCAAAAGTATGTACAATATTACAAGACTAACCATAACCAATTCAAAATTATGAATCCTATTATTATAGGACCCTAACAGTGGCTCCACATGGGGATGGCATTTCCTGGTGAAATGTCAAGAACTTTAAGATCAGTTGCCTTTGAATCTTTGACTGTGGTTTCCTTGTAATTGCTCCTTTGTGATCTGCTTTATTCATACATATGATGGTACAACTTTCAAAGCTCAGGGCCTTCTCTTCGAGCTTCAACCTCAAAAGATTACCATCCAATCCAATCTAAACTTTGCAATGCTATATACAATCAACAAAGTAAAATGAACTATTGTTAGTCTATGGATAAGTAATGCTTCAGCATTCTACCATTGACTGGTCCTCCTGGTAGATTTGTTCCATCTAACTGTCTCAATAAAAATGCATTGTTACCTCTGTAACCATAAATGATGTAAGGGCCTTGCCATTGGAAATCAAATTTACCATGTTTACCCTTTTCTTCTCTTCTAGAATTCCATTTGAGTACTTTATCACCTATGTAAAAATCATCAGCTTTGGTTTTATGGTCAAAAATATTTTTGATTTTATCCTGGATCACTTGTGATTTGACATAGACTTCTTCTCTGGTTTGCTACAAATGTATTGTCTGAGTTATCCTCCTTTGGATATCATTTGGTTCTAATTGCACCTCTTCAATCATTTTCATAATTGGTACTCCTAAAGAGGATGGAAAAACAACATCCATTCCATATACTAGCTGGTAAGGAGATGTACCAATGGATTTTTTGGTAGTTAGTCTGTCTGCCCATAAGGCATTAACCAACTTTTTGGTCCAAGTCTTCTTGTTGTCTTCGAGCAGTACCTTGATGATATTGACAAGGATTTTGTTTGAATATTTTGCAAGTCCATTATCTAAGGGTAATAGGTAGTGAAATGGCCAAGGGTAATGTGATATCTGTTACAAAAGTCTACCATTTTCTTGGATTTGAAAGCAGCTGCATTATTAATAATGAGCTTTTAGGGGCATCCATATCTTGAAAGGATATTGTTCTCAAGGAATGAAATGATGACAGAGTCTATGGCTTGTCTAGAAGGGATGGCTTCTATCCATGTACTAAAGTAATCAGTGGCTGTCAAAATCCATTTATGCTAGGTTGAGGAGGATGGGTGAATTTCCCCAATGAAGTCTAAACCCCATTGTTGAAAAGGAATTTCTATGGAGATGGGTTTGAGAGGTAATGGTAAGAGTTTATTTTTGCCCTCAAATATTTGGCACTTGTGATAGGAGGTCACATGTTTCTTGATATGTGCAAAAAGGATGGGTCAGTACAAACTTGTCCTTAATATCTTATGAGCAATAGTTTTCCAATATAGGTGTCCTCCACAATCTCTTGCATGAAATTCTTGCATAACTTTGTCAGCTTCATCTTTTAATAAACAATTTAATATAATGCCACCATTATCTTTCCAAAATAAAGCATTATCTATGATACAATATTCATTGATTTCATGTTCAAGAATCTACTTTTAATTCTATATAAACGAGGAGGAGATTATAAGTTTAGTAAAACAAATATAATATATGCATACCAAGGTGAATCTATGAAAGGTTCACTGATCTATGGAGTCGTCATCTCTTCCTGATCATCTAGGGCACCAATGAAATTTATATCTAAGGCCTGACAGTACGATTCAACCATGGGTTTAGTTAAACCTTGGCCTTTGATAAGTTTTGTAGGTTTTATTTCTATGTCATATTCCAAAATAGTGGAAATCCATTTGCCTCTCTTTCCTTCAGGCATATTTTGTGTCAGAATGTCCTTTACTACTGAATTGGAACATAAGTAATGATGTGGGAATACAAGATGTACACTCTGAAATATTTAATAGCTTTCACTAAAGCAAGTGCTTGTTTTTCCATTATGTTGTACTTTAGTATAACATCTCTCAAAGATTTGTTGAAAAATGCAATAGGATGCTCATAACCTTGATCATTATTTTGCAACAAGATTGCTGCAATAATATGTTCTGAAGAAAAAGAAAAAATTATAAAATCTTATTTGAAATCAGGACTTATAAGGACTGGTGTTTTAGTAAGGGCTTCTTCGATTGCCTCAAAAGATTGTTTAGCCTCTACTGTCCACTTAAGTGCTGAGACTTTTTTGTCATGTTATTTAGTTCTCTGATTAGTTCTGCTAAGTTAGAAATGAATCTCCTAAGAAAATTTATTTTTCCTAAAAAAAAATTGTCATGTTATTTAGTTCTCTGATTAGTTCTGCTAAATTAGAAATGAATCTCCTAAGAAAATTTATTTTTCCTAAAAATGATTGTAACTCATTGATGTTTCTAGGATAAGTGATGTTCAATATTTCCTCTATTCTAGCTAGATCTATTCTAATTCCATCTTTTGATATTATGTGACCCAATAGTTTACCTTCTTCTAGACCAAAGAGTGTCTTTTTGGGATTTAAGGAAATACCAAATTTTCTACATTTAATGAAAACTCTTCTTAGGTGATCTAGATGTTCATTATCTGATTTGGAAAACATTGTGATGTCATCTTGGTAAACAATTAGAAAGTCATGGATTTATTTTGCAAAATCTATGTCCATTTCTCTTTGGAATGTTGCTCCAGCATTCATCAATCCAAAAGGCATTTTCAAATACATGAAAGTACCCCAGGGAGTGGTAAATGAAGTCTTTGCTTGATCCTTTGGTTGAACTAAGATTTGATTGTATCCAGAGAATCCATCAAGCAATGAAATTCTAGATGAGCCTACTACCCTCTGGAGAATGTCATCCATTTTTGGGAGAGGGTAGTTATCTTTTAATGACACTTTATTCAAGTTCTTGAAATCAACATAGAGTCTGATTTCTCTTGTTTTCTTTCTAGTAGTGACCAAATTGGAAACCCAATCTGAATATCTAATTGGTGCTATGATTTGTGCATTATATATCCTTTTTGCTTCTTTTTCAAATAATGGCATAAGAATTGGATTAATTCTCCTAAGCTTTTGTTTAAAGGTTTTCTGATCATCTTTGATGGATATCTTATGTTGAATAATGTGGGTATCATATGACTTAAGGTCTTCATAACTCCAGGCAAAGACATATTGAAACTCTTTAAATAGTTTTTTTGTATTTCAGCTTTTCATTTGGAGGGAATGATTTGGATATTTTGATAAGATTGGGTTTTTCTTATGTTCCTATGTTAAATTCTTCAATGTTTGCTCTTAAAGGCTCCATTTTTGGTTTCCTAGTTACATCATTTGAATCAAACAAATCTTCTAATGGGACTAATCCCTTACGCAAAAAGTTATTTTTAAGCTTTAAAATCTTAGAATCATCATTGATTATTTCTTCTATTTCTACTTTTTCTAAGTTATCTATTTGTAGTTTAGTGAATTTAGTGGGCTTATCTACATCTAAAGCATTTATATCCACCTCACTGTTTATGATGTTATCTACTGTACAGTCAGTATCTACGTTACAGTTTTGAAACTCTCCTTCAACATTCATGAAATCATAGATTTGAGAATCTTGTGAAAAAATCTGCTAATATTTGAATTGAGGCTTCTGTGATCCATAACAATTATAAGAAGAAATTTCAGCGTAAATCACATTCAGAAAATCATTGTC
>APFE030391402.1:0-10432 GCA_000404065.3 Pinus taeda | reverse complement strand
AACGAGGATCTCATCTTTGGATCCCTAGATCCGAACCTGCTCGATCAAGGGCAGAAGAGCCCGGAAGACAACAGCAACCTGCAGAGCAAGACAGATCCAAAAAATGACAAACCTCAGGTCACCTCTTCGACCTGCCGCCCAATAGCCAAGGAAAGACCAAGAATAGAGCTGCCAGGAGATATCATTGACAACCGCATCGAGTTCATGCAGGATCATGCAGTCATGGGGAAGTTCATAGGGTTTTGGCCTACTGAACGAGCCTTAAGGGGATGGATCGCAGCCAAATGGAAGCCAAAAGGGGACATTACCCTTCAGCTAGGGGCCAAAGGCTTCTTCACAGTCATATTCTACTGTTTGGAAGATAAGCATCGAATACTGGGGGGAGGTCCGTATTTTTTCAACTCGGCAGGGCTGTACCTCAGAAACTGGAAACCCCGATTCGATCCAGATAAGGAAGATCTGGCCTGGGCTCCAGTCTGGATCAGGCTATTCTCGCTCCCAGATGAATATTGGGAGGAGCAATGCCTAATGAAGATTGGCAATGGAGTGGGCAAGTACATCAGGGCTGCTGAAGAAACAATAAACCGTAAGTTCATTTCATATGCTCGAATATGTGTTTTCATCAGGCTCAATGAGGCCCTTCCGGATTATGTCACTTTAACTCATAGAGACGAGGAATGGATCCAACCTCTGGACTATGAACATGTCCCTTTTAGATGCCGTAGATGCCATGTGATAGGACATCTATTTAGGGATTGTCCCCTCAATGCCAAAACCAGTGCTCCTGAGACCTCTGATACCTCCCCTCAAGACGGCTTTACCAAAGTCTCGAGCAGGAAGCGCATGCATAAAAAGCCTCAGAATGGGCCTAAGCCCCAGCCATCCAAAACCCAAAACCACGTTACCAAGAACAGCTTCGAGACTCTAAGCAATCTCCAAGAGGATTCAGCCCCTATCCGTGAAGGTATGCCTCCCCAAGCTCCCCGTAACCCTCTCCCAAAAAACCCTGCTTCCAAGACCAGCGTTGTCTCTTCAGGAGATCGCTCTGAAGATAGACCTTCTGATCCTGCTGATAACCTTAATCGCCCCTCCTCTTCCTCCAATCCCCCCCCTTCTAACCCTCCATGGACCAAATCGCCGGATTTTAGCCCTATCATTCTCAGGCGGAGTCCGGAAGATGAATCTGCAATCCCTGAGGAAATGATAATGGATGGGATGATATTCTCTATGAAGGATACAGAGATCAATCAGGAAGAAGGAAGCCAAGTCCAAAAAATGCAGGAAGAACCCGAAAGCATTGACCTACATGGCCTGAACATCATCGATCTGGAACTAGCATGCAGGAAACAAGCATATGACTCCATCACTGAGACAGATCTGGAAAAGCTCGAAGAGGTCATCTCAAGAGCCTATCACCAAAATCAACTAGGCATTCAACCTAGCAGCGAATGGAATGACAGTGCCCGTCCAAAGGACTCCAAAAAGAGAGGGCGGAAGACAGATCTCCAAAGAACCATTGCGGTTGGTAAAATCCTGGTGGACTCAGGAAGGTATGCAAAGTTAACGAAGTACTACAGGCCTTCACCAATCAGTTAACCATGAAGCTGGTCTCTTGGAATTTAAGAGGGCTCAATAGCCCAGGAAAACAACGAATGTTGAAAAAAATGATCAAGATGGAAAAACCGCAGATGTGTTTCTTTCAGGAAACCAAATGTAACAGCACTACGCTTGAGCGCATTCTTGCGAAAGCCTGGCCACGTTGCAGATCAGTGGCCATCGATGCGTCAGGCGCTTCTGGGGGACTAGCTATAGCTTGGAACGCCCAAGACGTCTCTCTCTCAGATTTTCATGCCTCTCATCATCTTATACAGGCATCATTCCATATTCTAGGTACCAACGTTCATGGCAACCTATCTAATGTCTACTTTCCGCAGGAATCTGGAAGCAAAAGTGCGCTCCTCAATACCATTGAGTTACTAAACAGGACTCGGTACTATCCTCTTTGGATAATAGGCGGGGATTTCAACATGATAACCAGGTTAGAGGAGAAGACAGGGGGAAGAACCAGACTAGAACCAGAGACAGAAAGTTTCAAGGACTTCATAAGCTCGGCCTCTCTTATAGACTTACCATTTTGTAATGGCACCTTCACCTGGAGTAATCGCCGAGGGGGAAAGCATCAGATCTCCTCTAAACTTGACAGATTTCTGATCTCGGACAACGCAGTCCACATGGGAGGCGACTTTACGACGGAGATTCTCGCCCACTCTGGATCCGACCACTGGCCTATTGCCCTGCAATGGCAAAGACCAGGGGACACTACCAGACGTCCTTTCCGCTTCGAAGCCTTTTGGCTCACTCATCCTGCATTCAAGGATTTCGTCAAAACCACCTGGGCCTCCTTCATCCCACCGGAAGGCTCGAAAATGTATCAGTTGCAGCAGAAATTATGGTTCCTTAAAAGTCATCTAAAGCGCTGGAACAGGGAGACTTTTGGGAATATATTTGAGGAGCAGCAGAAACTAAACAATGAGCTGAAGGAGCTTCATCAGAAAATAATTACAACTGGGCACACGGATGCTACTTTGGAACAAGAACGGCATTTATCAGATCAGCTTGAGAACCGAAGGAAACAAGAGGAGATATACTGGCGACAAAAATCGAGGGTTAGATGGTTGAGGGAGGGAGAGCGCAACACTAAGTTCTTCCACAACACAACAGTTCAGAGAAGGATGCACAATAATATTCCCTTCCTCCAGAACCAGCAAGGGGCAAGAGTGGAGGAGCACAAGGAAATTGAACAAACCGTCCTCAATCATTTCCAACAAGTACACAGGGAGCCTGCAGGGGATAGACAAAGGGAGATTGAGAAAATAACCAGCAACATTCCCAAGCTCGTAACGGAAGAACAAAACGAACTCCTCATGCGCCTAGTTCAGCCACAGGAAGTTGACGAGGCAATGGCACAGCTGAAAGAAGGTAAATCTCCTGGCCCGGATGGCTTCACCACTACGTTTTTTCACGCTTTCTGGGATATAATAAAAAAGGAGGTATGGGAGATAGTTGAGGAATCCAGAGCAAAACGATGGATTCTCCCTTCCCTCAACTCCACGTTTATCGCTCTCATACCTAAAGAGGAGAACTCCATGACGTCGGACAAGTTCAGGCCCATTGCCCTCTGTAATGTCATATACAAAGTTATATCCAAAGTTGCTGCCAATAGGTTAAAGCCCCTTCTTCCCATGCTTATCTCTCCGGAACAGTCGGGCTATGTCGAAGGCAGACAGATTCTGGACGGCATAATTCTCTCGAATGAAATCATTCACTCGCTCAAGCATTCTAAGCAAGCAGGCATGTTGCTCAAGCTAGATCTATCAAAGGCATTTGACAAACTCAGCTGGTCCTACATTCACCAAATGCTGATAGCGTTCGGATTCTGCTCCTCCTGGGTTCGTTGGATCATGAGTCTCATCACCTCCTCGCACTTATCCATCCTGGTTAATGGCTTCCCCTCCCGTCCCTTCAAACCCTCAAGGGGTATAAGACAAGGCGATCCCCTCTCCCCCTTTCTCTTTGTGATCATGGCTGAAGGGCTAGGAAGGCACATTAAACAAGCCCTCCTTTCTCAGCGCCTCAAAGGCATCTCTCTCTACCACACCCCAGCCTCCTCACATCAACAATTTGTTGATGATACCATGCTCTTCGGCTATCCTTCTATCCAAGAAGCCTTCCACCTGAAATCTCTGCTCAGCGACTTTTCAGAAGCCTCTGGCACCCATGTTAACAGCTCCAAATCTCAAATCTTCTTCTTCCACACCCCTCCTGTGGTCAAATCGGCGATCACCCGCATTTTAGGCTTCAGAACTGCCTCCCTCCCCTCCTCTTACCTTGGGGCTCCTCTCGCTGCTTCTGCCTTAAAGCAACCAGCCTGGAGGATCCTGTTAGAAAAACTCGAGTCAAAGCTCTCTCTATGGACTCTTCGCTCTCTTAACATGGCTAGTAGAGTGGTGCTAATAAAATCGGTTTTACAGGCCACGCCTCTCTACCTCTTCTCTATCTTGGCAGCCCCAAAGTGGGTCTTAAAAAGACTAAGAAACATGCAGCGTGACTTTCTCTAGGGAAGCTCAGAGACAAATCGAAAATGGGCTCTGGTGAAATGGGACAACGTATGCAAACCCAAAACCCAGGGAGGCATAGGCCTAAGAGACCCTGAGACCAGCAACACTATAATGAATGCTAAAATATGGTGGCAATGGGTAACAACTCAGGACAAGATGTGGGCCAGAATATGGAGAGCCAAATATGCCAATAACAGGCCCCAAGAGGAACTGATCAGATTCACACCCATGGACAAAGGATCACTCATTTGGAATGCTGCGAAGCAGCACTATCAGCTCATACAGAAGCATAGTTTCTGGGAGATAAGGAACGGGTGCACGACGCGTTTCTGGAATGATGCATGGAATCAAATGCCCAGCCTCTCCAGCGTCTTTCCACCAGAGGCAAATCAGATCAGGCAGGACCAGCAGCAGGCCACTGTCCATCAGTTCTGGACTCAAGAAACGGAGAATGGATTCAGACAATGGCTTCCAGGCAACCAGATAACCAGCAACGTCATTATGGCCGGAAGAGATGAATTGGAGAATGAGTTAAAGAAAAGAAGCATACGACATCAGGAAGGTGCAGACATTCTCAGATGGGGATACGCTCCGAAAGGATCCTATTCCACCTCAGAAGCATATCATCTGATGGGCAATTTTCCCAAAAGGCCGGACCCTATATGGGGAAGAATATGGAGCTTTAAAGTATGGCCCAAGGTAACCCTCTTCCTATGGATGGTAGGAAACAAGAAAATTCTCACTTGGGATAGGCTTAGAAGGCGTAATTTTCAGGGTCCCTCTATATGTCATAATTGCTTTCAAGATGAGGAAACCCAGCAGCATCTTCTAGACACTTGCCCTCTGGCCAATCTAATCTGGGATAAGATAAGTTTCAGATGTCAACGTCGATGCAAAGTAAACATCGACATCATTGATACCATCAGACAATGGCCAAAAACTCCCTACAACTGTGCGATTCTCAATCGTCTTTGGAATATTATCCCAGGTTTAACTCTCTGGAACCTCTGGAAGGAAAGGAATCAGCGCATTTTCAAAAATCAGAC
This sequence comes from Pinus taeda, assembly GCA_000404065.3. Lineage (NCBI taxonomy): Eukaryota > Viridiplantae > Streptophyta > Pinopsida > Pinales > Pinaceae > Pinus > Pinus taeda. The sequence goes on along the minus strand of APFE030391402.1, from coordinate 5,268 downwards.
CTCGCCGATAGAGATAATCTGGAATCGGTTGAAGGACAATCTCAGAGAAACTATGCTCTTGCATCAGTGGACAAAAGAGGACCTCCCAACTGCAGACAATGAGAAAAATATTCTTGACAACTGGGGGTTATCGATAACTCAGGAAACCACATCCACACAGAAAATCAAAAGAAACATCAGGGATAATTGCAGATGGACACCCCCTCCTATCAATGCATACAAACTCAACTTCGATGGAGCCTCCAAGGGCAACCCAAGTCAAGCAGGATTTGGGGGCATCATACGAGATTCCAAGGGTTCCCCAGTGCAGATTTACTTTGGCAACATCGGATGGGATACCAACAATTCAGCTGAACTGGAAGGACTTTGGCAAGGACTGTCTATAGCAAGGGAACTCAATCTATACCCTCTGATGGCAGAAGGAGATTCCCAAATCATCATTAACATGGCCACTCGCATACAAAATGGTTCTCATACAAGGAAAGTAGCACACAGTTGGCGGCTTGAAGCCAGGCTTAATAACATTGATCGTGAAGTGCACCAACACCGAGCACTCTCCTTTCTTCACACTCGAAGAGAAGGCAACAAGACGGCTGACCTCCTAGCCAACTTGGGGGTGGAATGTTCCAGGACTCTTCTAACAGGGAACTTGGACATCATCCCTAACCCTCAAAAGGCTCAAGAATGCAGGAGTCTCATCCAAAGCGATGTAGAGTTCCCGGATGCGGGTGGAGGTACGTCTCAGGCGAACGAGACACATGCCCTGCATGTGATGACTCGTGCCATCGACAGCGGATGAGTAATGAGACGCCAAGGAATAAAGAGGAAGGAACCGAGACACAGGCATTCAATGCAGAGTACAGAGGCAGATAGAAGGTGCAGGAAGCCATTAAGGCAAGCTCGAATTGAGGTCTCAGAATGTGCATTCATAAGCAGGATGGCGGGTGGCCAATTTGCAACAAGAGTGAGCAGGGAATTTTGCAGAGGCAGAGGAATTCGAGGAGGGGGAAATTCTGTTATTTTGGCTCCGCCTGGTCAGGGGAAACCTTCTGCAATTCCGGCAGAGGACGGTATTCTGTGGGTGTGTGCAGGCATAGTCCGTCAGGGGTCTGGGATTTGGAGGCTGGCCAGACGTCGAACTCCCCCTCTGGGCATTGCGGCTTCAATTCTCAAACTGCAAAGAACCTGGATCGACACACAATGGCAAGACGTCGAGAGAGACAGTCGTGTAGGAGAGGGTCAGGTAGAGGAACCTCCTCTCGACGCCCGGCGGAGGAGCAGCATCATCACTGTTGCTGTTGCTACTGCCATCGGAGGGCAAAGGCAACACCATTACAGGGCAGTCAATTCTTGGAGGTTGGTCGAGCGAATGAGGGGGAGATGGGGCTCCCGGCCTTTGGCTCCGTCATTTTCACCCTGGGCAGCTCGGAGGAGAATGTGGGCATCAATGCTCACATCTCAATTTTATTCACTAAATTGCCAGAGGGGGAGGAAGTCCCGGTGGTGCCACCACCATTGCCACAGAGCGAAGAGGCCGGGGATGCATCAGCAGCGCAACCAATGCTGGCAGTTGACGACAAAGGGAAGGAACCACTGCATCATCCCTCGCCATCCATGGGGCCTGCTCCGCCTGGCTTCACTGAGGAATCGTGGAAGGCACTGTGGGAAGGAAGGGAAGAGGGGCAAGGATGGGCACACATTGTGGAAGACAAAAGTCTCTGCGAGGAGGCGGAGGCACAACTGGCAGCTTCCCAACCACCATCCCAGAACTGATGCAAAATCGGGTAAATCAATTTTGCTCAATAGTAATGTAATCTGGCAGCTTTCAGTTCTGTCTCTGTCTTGTTCTTTTTTGAAAAGTCTGCGGTCTTCTCTCTATGTGGCAAAGTCCTTGTTGGTTCAGATATGGCTGTTTGATAGCCATTATCCTCAGTTTACATTAGTAAGACGCCCCTGCGTGGGAGGTCGAGTGTCAATTTTGTATCTGTGGCTCGAGCGCATGTCTGCTAGGCCTCTCTGAAAAGAAGAGGTCATTTTTGGAAAATGTAATAAGTATCAGCTGAAGCTGCCCCTGCGAGGGAGCTCTCTATCCTCAGAAGTCCGGGGTGCAATCGCTGACCCTGTTTGGCAAGTTTTCATGACTGTAAATTTTCCTTTCTGTAAATATAATAGAACTTAGACCTTTTTACCGAGAAAAAAAAAAACTAACTATTAACTTAAACACCGATTAAAATTATTTTATATATTTATATATATTTTAAAGGTATGGTCACCGAATTAACTAACTTCCTTTAAATTATAAAAATGATTTTATGACTTTGATCCCTAAGTCAAAATTAGTCGTTGGTCGAGTTAGCCATTGGAGGCTCTGCGGAATCTATTTAACATGCAAAGTTGGATCTGTTTCTTCAACTTGTCCTGACGATGAACCACACTAGTTGGTTGGAAACACATCGACAATGATTTCTGAATGTGATTTACGCCGAAATTTCTTCTTATAATCTACCAATATTTCAGATTGTCAGGTATAACAGGTTTGTGTCTTACTTTTGCAATGTACTTGTGGTTGGGCTAAAAAAGTAGTTTGCAAGTGCTAGCAAAAGTAGCCAAACTGTGAGCTTGCATGTTTTGTTTCCTAGGAATAGCAACAAAATTAGTTTCAAGAAGATCCTTAATTAGATATAAAACAATTTCTCTGTATTGGCTAAGTCTAGGATTATTCACAAAATATTCTTCTTTAATTTGTTTTATAATCAATTATGAGTCTACCATGATAGGAACTCTCTTGGCTCCAATTTTTCTTACAATTTGTAGTCCTAAGATTAAAGCTTCATATTATGTCATGTTGTTTATGCATTTAAAGTTTAATCTAAAGGAATGACCTTCGGAATGATTATTTTCCATGCTGTGAATCCAAAATCCTACACATGATCCTAATCTATTTACAGAACCATCAAAATCTAAGTGCCATAGAGACTAAGGAAATATGTTTTCACTATCAGGTGATTTGTATTTCCACAGTTGTGATTTAATTCTTGTCATTATCTGAATTGTACAAGATAAATGAGTCCATATCAGAATGCGTGGAGTATATGGGGTAATTAAGTGGTTTTTCTGAACTACTTACCATGTATTTCATGAATGTTTCTTTGTAAAGTTTTCATTGCTGACCAAACATAGATATGGTGGTATATGACATGTATAATTGTAGATATCCTTGCAATTTTTCTCCCCATGAACTGGACTAGAGTCACACACAAATCTTTAATCAAACTAAGGCATTTGACTTGGCTAGAATAAAAGGAAAACAAATCCTTGTATGGTCTGGTGATATCTATGTTTAATCTCTCCATGATTTCTTTAGGCATTAAGTTATGGGATGCCCCTAATCTAACATAGAATTATATAAGATTTTATCATGAACATTTAAGCTAATATAGAATGGAGGGATACCCCCTTGTTGATGTTTGTCATTTACTTCTGGACCAAATAATAACTCAGGTTGATCATCATTAAGGTTTACAGCATCTTCTCCTTCACCTATGTTTAAGGTTTCAGTGATTTGTGTTTTGTATGATTCATTTTTCACTAGCTCGGTCAAAGGAACTGATATTTTCAACTTGGCTATCTCAGTCTTAATGTTGAATGGAAATTGAGTTTTTCCTGATTGTATGAGATCTTCCTTAGAAAATGTGGTCTGTGTACCTTTATGTTTAGCATTTGGCAATTCAGTTTGTGTACCAGCAGTTTTGTTTTGAATTCTCTTATTTGGGATAGTTTGATTAACAATTTCAGTTGAAGTTATATCTACAATTTTTGGGTTGGGAGTCTCCTGAGTTCCTCTAAGGAGAATTTGTAGAAATTTGGTCAGAGGAGCTTCAGTTATTTTTTTAGTCTGGGTTTGGATTGATTCTTTAGTGGGAATTTCAGTGTTCTTTTTGCTTCTAAGGCTATACTATTTGTGAACTTCATAGATAGTAGATTCATAGCCTTGTTTATAGTCAAAGGACTCTCCAGATTCTAATTTCAATTGTTGTAACATGTAAATTTCCTATTCTTCTTGAGTATGAAAAGCAACATCTTCATTTTTAATTCCTAATAGATTTATCTAGGTATCCTCCTCTTCTTCATGGTTTTGTGAACCCTCAGCATAGTTTTCCTGGAAGGGTGGTCTAATCTATTGATATGGTATAACATCTCTTATTTTCCCAATATTAGGATTCTTCCTAAAATTTGGGGTTTCTAATGGGGGATTCTTGTTGATTATCCCGCTAATTTTTTCTTTCCTTTTTTTCTAATCTATCCATTATAATTTCTACACTTTTAGCTAGACTATCTATTTTACCATCTGAAGTGGATCATTCCTCTTTAATGCTAACTCTTTTCTCATTTCTCATCCTAGATTTCTTAGCTAATAAATTTGCTCCTACACTAACAACATTACTTTGCATCTGTTCTAATGTTTCAAGGTTTCTTTCCTTCAATTGGTAAGACATATCAGTGTTGGAAATAATACTGGGGGGGGTGTGAATTAGTATTATCAAATCACTAACTTTTTCATTTCCATAATCAGATTCATATATGCTACTTCAGTTAAGGGAACCCATGTGTACATGCAACTGCGTATAATGCAACTAGCGTATATCCAGTAAACTTATGATTCAATTAATCCATTATATGTTGATCTTTAATTAGTGCATCAGAACTTCATTAACCATATAAACAGTAAACAAGTGCAGTAAAACAGAACAGATCATCACACATAAGAAACACACATGAAAACCATGATATAAGGTGGAAACCCTATGCGGGATAAAAACCACTTGTTGTCGTCTTCCTTTAACATAAGAAAAACCTGTTTACAATATTGTACTAGCGCAGACTCATACCAATACGCAGACACCCACCTGCAGAAGGCTACAACCTTCTCTCGTTCTCCAACTTCTACTGGAAGGGAGCTACAACCCCCTAGCTCTTGTACTAGCCAATATATTTACTAGTACGTAGGCACTGACCTACAGAAGGCTACGACCTTCTATTTTCTTCTAGGGACCACGTTTCATAAATTTTTAGACTAGATCCATCAATACAAAATCAATCACCACTGCAATATGACCATCAACTATATCTGCATCATCAATCTATGAATCACTCAACTACTGAATCATTGAAACCCATAATCACCAAAACACATAGTAGAACCCAGAACCCTGCAACAACCACTAGAACCAACAACAACCTCAAATATCAAATCTCATAATGTATACG